>JAAIFI010000260.1:0-47342 GCA_011032875.1 Phlebia tremellosa
CACCCATCCCTCCCCTGTTCCCGGAGTTTGCCGGTGGCCCCCCCTTGGCAACGGTTTACATATGGGCTCATGTCACATGTGGTTCGGGCATAATTCTGCGATGAGGCGCGGCTAGCAGCGATGGGGCGACACGATCGAGGGTGATCGGTAGTACTGCACCAGGTGCGTCGCGGAGTCCTAATTCCTATGAGAGTATCTAACGGTGTCATTACTTATTCTTGTTCACCATTGCTCAGCCGTTCTCTGTGTGGCACACGCATTTGCATACTGTTCTCAAACCTCTCTGTCGGCCGCTAAAACACTATTCGAAATCAGCAAAGCTTTCGTTGCAAGCAAATATCGGTCGACTCACATGCTCACGGAGCACTGCAAACTCCGGGTGTTAGGTGTGGAGTATGGCTTTCTATCTACGCAACTCAAAATGGACGTACCCGCCACCTCCCTTCGTGGACATCTTTCAAAAGATATATCTTCTGCTGTCGTTATATGCCAACCTCGCTGTCGGTGGGAGGCTCTTTACGCCCGTAACACCATCCACCCTCCGCTATCATCGCTCTTTTACCAGTCCTGGCGGCGGCAGAGACACGGAGTATGTGTTCACGGAGAACTGCCCTTCGATTCTAGAGCTTTCCAAAGTGGAAACAGTGCTTCACTACTCTCTCAGAATGCACAATGGCAGGTGAAACGCGCTTTTCTCGCTGTCTACTATGCTCCGACACCAATGAGCGTCAGACGCTTCCTCTCCAACATACCACCGGTGGTTGCTCAACGGAATCACGGACGCCTACAATAGCATATAGACCCCGCAATTTGGACGCTCTCATTGTGTGGAATAGGTTCTCGATGTGCTCTGCAGGTTCCGCAAGCCCTTCTCTTGAACTTGGTGCAGAGCCATGACTACACTGCGAATCTCTGAACGGCTCCACGCTGCGAGCTTCCGGGCGAAAGATGAGGAGCCCGGCTCACGAAATAGATTACCGTATGGCCGTAACTACGCTCATATTCGATAGCAAGCGCATTTTATGCGGACCGTCCTTTGTGTCCCTGTCGAGACAGCTCGTGGTACGTGTATCAATCTGAACGATTCTCGTCCCTATTCTCAGGCGTGCATCTCTTCACGTAGGTTCGTTTGCAAGAACCGAACTCCATCTTTCATTGCCCCGCAGCCCAACAGCTAGTATTGGACTGTAAACCATCAACATGTTTCCACTTGTGCTTCCTCTCGTATTCTAGGAGGTGAGCGTCAGAGAGCTGGCACACGTGAACTCAGCTCTGAGTTATGCTCCTGCTTTTTTTCAGGTAACACTGCCCGTGCCGTTAGGGCGACGGCACTTCGACTGCATCCCCACGTTGAGCACAGCACCTCCTTTCACCAGCTCTGGCACATTTCTCGCCTTCGTATGTCATCACACTCGTAACGTATGCCTCGGAGACACGTGGCGATGATCAGTCTCCTCAGGATTCCACATATTTGTTTGGCGTCTTGCGGTGCATGGAAGATCACAGGAAGACGCTGCTCGTGGCGGTGCCGGTAGCGCGTCTCTACACGAAAGTTACCGAAGCTAAAGCAGAAGGCTAGGGAGTCATGACGCGCTACCGTCTTGCCACACCGTACATCTTCTACCGTCCCTTAGCATATCCAACACTACCGTCTATCGGTTAGAAAATCTGCGGACATCTATTGAAGACACTCTATTTCCGCATATTCAATACGACTACCCCTCAATCTACACTAGTCGCGACTCAAACCTTGACTAGTGCACATGAATATCAGTAGACCGATGGTTCAGGTGAGCCTCTAGGTGTATGAATACCTTTCGATGAGTACTGATGTAATGCGCGAAGGATGCTCCTCCCATCACAGGAGGATTGACCGGATGGGCCGCCTTGGAAGACCATGTGAGAAAGAGCGAAGAGAGGACGGTTCAAGATTATAAGGAGGACATGGATGCACTCCTTGTATTCGTACGTATGGAAACCAATGCTCTGTAGCTCATCTGATCAGTGATGGGTCGTTGTAGGCGGGCCTGTACTCCGCGGTGTTAATAGGGCTGTTGGTAGAATCGTTCCACAATCTCCAGAAGGACCCTCAGCAGGAGACTGTGCAACTCCTACGTCAGATCTCGGCTCAGACGAACAGTTACACCCTCGTTGGCAGCCATCTTAACTCCACTGTCCCCTTTTCCGACCCAACTGCAGCACCTTTCGAAGCACAAGCAACCGACATACTTGTGAATATATGCTGGTTCGCAAGCCTGATTCTAAGCCTCGCTGCAGCTTCTTTTGCCATTCTCGTCAAACAATGGCTCAAGGAATACCTTGCCATCGATCGCAGCCGCCCTGAGGAGCGTCTTCGCATCCGTTATTTTCGACAAGGCGGTTTGGAAACATGGAAACTGTTCGAGATCGCCGCGGTCTTACCCCTCGTCTTGCAGCTTGCCCTCACACTGTTCTTCCTCGGACTCTGCTCCTTCACTGCATCTGTGCATCGGAGCATTGGCGCTACCTGTATCTGTCTGGTCGGCGGATGGGCGGCGTTCTTTGCGTTCGCCCTCCTCGCTCCGATTTTATCTCCTCGGTGCCCATACAAGACAACCTTCTTGAAGCGTGTACTCAGCACGATTCGAGTATATATGCTGTCCATAGCGAAGTACTCTCTTGCGCATCCAGAGTCCATCCGGATTCGCCGGTGTTTGTCCATACTAGCAGCCAGCTCGAGACTGCTCGTTGTCGCTGCCGTCTTGCGGGTCCGTGAGCATGTCCCAAAATTAACAGCCAGCCTAAAACTACGTGCACTAGCAGTGCTCGTGCGAGTTCACCAATATTTTTTAACGTTGGTGGCCAGTTTAGGATTGGCTGCAGTCGTTCAGCGGACACTTCAAGTAGCGGAGGACGCTATTCGGCTCGCTAGATGGCAATTCGCTACGTTGTATCATGCTATATGGCAGAACACGAATAACGACTCTAAGACCCTTCACGCTCCGAAATATCGCCTTAATGAGATCAAGAACAATGTTGTCCAGCATGAAGAGAGTCAAATCTGTTGCACGAACGAGAAGGACGCGATAATCGTAACAGACATCGATGCCACGGTGAACGACGAGCTCTTGGTCCCGATGGAGCTAGCATTGCGTCATACTCGACCTCCACTCAAGGACATCATCCATTTTACGATAGGCTCTGTGCAACGACGTTTGAATATGCAAAACCTTCGTGATGAAATCCAGGCCATTGATCTGGATGGCTGGTTCACACCTCTGCAACTTTTGGATGCGACACGCATACCCGTGATCAACATTGTCGCAGATAGCCTTCATGCAGCAGTGAACCAGGCGCCGCTGGAGGAGCCGATCCATACGGGCGACAGGGAGCAGGCCGAGTTAGCCTGGCGATTCCTGGTGACTTTGCTCACTGATTGGGAGCAGGCTATGCCAGGCCGTGTTCTGGAGTTAATGTGTTTGCTTTCATCGCGCGGAATGTTTGCTGGCTGTAAGTACGACTTGTGTAGGACGGGCGAACACATACAAGGATTCCCGAAAGTCGTTTCCAACATCTATGATGTGCTACGCACACTCCGTGCCAACCAGGCTACTGGGACCCTCAAAGTCTTCTTCCAGTGCTACTTCTGGAAGGGCGATCCCCAGGATACTCGTATTTCCCTCTCGCTATTGGAAAAGCGGTTGGCCTGGAGTGACCTCCTTGATGGTTGTGGTGTCCCTTGTGGATCTCTCATCGCCTTGACGGAGCTGGCGTTGTCAGCTGTCGTGGCTGCTCATTATCAACGTCGCACTGCTGGAGAGATTCTAACCCTGCCCCCGGGTGAAATGGCGCTCATCGGATTTGTGCTGGACGCCATTCCTCTCATATTCGAGACGCGTCCTGACCACGATTTCGACAAGATGACCGTTCCAGGTGCCTCCTTGAGTCCCCTGGAAGTTCTCAAATGGCTATTCTATTGGTCGGACACCCTTCCCCAGATTCTGGATTGTATCATGGCTCGCTCAGACGTTCTCTTAGCAGGCAAATCTCGCGATTTATTGTTGATTAGGCGTGCGTCATCTTATATCTTTCATTTGTGCATCATCCCTGTATTAATTGAAGGATTCCGAAACGTTATCCAGCAATTATCCTTCCTCTCAACCCTTGGAAGCAATACACTCAGGCGAAGCGTGAATCAGGGTCACCGCTATCCCTGGTATCAACTCTGTTACTCTGTTGTATGGTCTGCCATCGCACAGACTGGGATGAAGACCATCCAGTCCTTCTCTGGCACGCAATATGCGAAGATTTCATCTTTGTCATCGACAGGGCGTTGATCACATCGTCGCATTCAGCGGACAGTGTTCGAGGTGGACATTTGGATCTCACCAAGGAGCCTCGGATTGCCCTCGACATCCTGCGAGACTTCGACGATCCTGGTCGCGATGGCATAGACGGCTATCGAGATAGAGCACCAGGCGCATCGCCTCATGATCCTGACAATCTACAAAACGAGGACGAGCAGTACTCTCGATGGCGAGATGAATTCGACGTTGACAAGAGCTGGTACACTGATGGCTTGATTCAACGGTTGCTCAGCATCGTCGAGACCGACACCGTCGTTGATAAAGACGGATTCATGTCATGGCGCGTCAGACGGTTGAAAGATATACGAGACGGACGGTACAAACCAGTTATTGTAGGAATCACATATCCTACTTCATAAGGGACACAGGTGATGACGAAGACGACGAGAGAGCGAGGACGACGAACAGATGAAACGCGTTACGACTGGGTCTTGATTTAACTGTGTTATCGATTTCGGACAGGAAGCTGGTATGTATATTCGCCCTAGTGATCATTCATTATAGCCTCAAACTTTCATGTTACGGAGCTGCCGCCCTCGGTGCCATCCCCTGAATATCTTGGTGGCCATGGTGCGCTTAATTCTTTCCATTTTTCTTTCTTGTGCTGATCGATGTTCCTAGAGAATCAATCGAACCACATTTAAGCTTCAAACATGGATATAAACGTATACATGGCATGAATGATACGCGTCGCGATTTCTAGTACTTAGGTCATCATGACTATGCGTCGACAGTGGCATATCGGTCAAACTCCTCAGTCAATCTTTTCCACTTCCCACCATTCCAGCCAGCGATCCTCTCCCAATCCGGCGAGTCCTCTCCGCAAACGACCCGAGTCCATTTAAGAAAACTGGCTACCTGTATATCCGAGAAGCAAATCTTGTTGCCCAGAAATAAGCTGTCCTTGCCAGGACCGTTTGCACCTAACCATGTATCCAACTTTCCGAAACCAGCCTCCAGCAACTTCCAGCTCTCTTCGCCGCCCAGTTCCTCCAACTTCTTTCCGAACATCACCTCCCTCGTTGTGCGGAAATATTCCTGGCTCCTCGGATTGAGTGCAAGACATGTCCGAAGGATGATGTTCATGAAGAGTGGAGCCCCGATTACGGGCCATGCGTGATCGAGGAAGACAGCTTGGAGAGCCTCAGTGCCCTCGGGAAAGAGCTTGGGCGTGGATGGGTACGCCTTGTCGAGGTACTTCGCGATCTCGGCAGAGTCCACTACGGCGGTCTTCGTCGAGGGATCGTAGATCACAGGCAATGTGTAATGGGGCCTCCCGTCAGCCTTCTCCGATGTGGGCGGCACGTCGAGTTTCAGACAAATTGCTTCGACGTCAGGGTATTCAACCCACTCGGTCTTGTAGGGAAGGCCTTTGAAGTTGAGAGAATAACTGGGGAAAAAATCAGATATGTCTATCGGGTAAAGCAAGCTCGGACGTACCGTGCCTTCCATGTGTTTGGGGACCATGCTTTGCGCGAAGGATCGGCAGCAGGGATATCGTAGAGGATAATGACCTCTGAATCAGGCATAGCTTCGACGACTGTAAATGAGTGGAACGGAGAGTAGAGGTCTTCACTGAGGATGAATGACGCCTTATCGTGGTGTCTGCTTTATAGGTGTCTTTACACGATGGCGTAGTGGGTCCCCGATGGATTGCTTCTCAGATCACGGGATCGTTCAGATGTAGCCTGTGAATCCGGATATGCAGTAGATGACCTCCGAGTCCGTAAGCCACCATCCAGAGAAAGGGCTATTGTCGCTCCAGCGACTCTCATGCTCATCCTTCATGCACATGAACCGTGCCGAATATACCAAGAGCCGGTTCCTAAGCAGCATGATGTCTATACCATCTAACCACAGCTTTCGCAGAATAATGTAGCACATCAGCTGTGAGTGCTCTACGAGCGTGTGGGATACAGGTCTCACAGTGGAACTATCGCGGGCAGTGAGTTGGCGAGCAATTCACGTGAAGAGAAGCATCCCGAATTTGATAACGATAAACAGACTCACAAATTTGTCCCGCACCAATACTATGATCCAACGTGCTAGGATCAATGTCATACGAGTGAGACAAAACATTGTCGAGCATGGCGTTGCAAGCCTATAGAACGTACCCGCAACAACTTACCTTGCTTGAAATCCGGGGCGGCAAGATGGTCGGGCATTGCGATCTCTGGGCAAGTCGCCCGAACGCGCGTTGACGGATGAGCAAGCTGTACGTACATCGTTCTATTGTTAACACCACCTTCTACCCCCCAGTACAAGCAGTGATCGTTGATAGCAACTACCGCATGTCGTATGACCGGCAAATCAGAGTAAAGAGCCTGTCAGTGGCTCCTGATCATATTACGTCCAGTGCTTACCTAGCACTTCATGGCAGAGTTGCAAGGTGAGTGACCTGCTGATGAACTATTAACACGCAAATCAATACATGACTCGGAGATAAACGGTCATCAGGGGAAATACTAACGGATTGGAGGAGGAGGAGGAGGCAACGGAATGTAGCGTGGTCGAATAGCAAGTAGAACGCGAGAACCACACGTGCGTATGCAACTACTTGTATTACGAGGTCTCGGCAATGGGTATTGATCCAAATGGATGACCTTCGACTCTGCCTTGTGTTATCGGCATTTTCGTGACCATTGCACTGCAGGCATGAACGAGTGCATTTAGTGCTGCACAAACAAAGCGCGCGGTGAACTTAACTTGCGATCTGATAGGACCTTCCTCCTACCATCAATAAACATCAGGCGAAGAGGCGACCAAGTGTGACTCGGAGGTTGACCCTACAGCCAGTCAGACAAGCACGGGGTGCAAACCTTCTTTGAGTGTATCTATTTTGCTGATGTGAGGCAGGATTAGTCGTAGTCAAGTACACCTCCTTGTCCGTAAGTAACAGCGTTGAGTACACGATACCCGCCACGGTGCTCCGTAAATAGAATGGAGATCGCACTATCGAGGGGTGCCCGCATGGTGAACCGCGACTGGTCAACCAACAAGCTCTCTCATATGTACGGAAGTCACTCACAATGGTTTTGATGCGTCAATTCGAATGCGGTTAGAGATATGGTCCGATGGTCATGAGCCGTGCTCTCGATTGGCTACTAGAATATGGTGGGGTGCACTGGTAATCAAGCCCCACGCTGCACAGCTTAGCGTGAGACAACAGCTGCAGTGACAGTCCAAAACAATTCGAACCACGGCGCACAGCATGGTGAACAAGAGTCGATTTACACACCAGACGATAATAGACCTACAAGCGTTGACAGGCCTCTAAGTACCACGGCTTAGGCGACCAATGGGAGATGCTGCTTACATCAATCACGCGGGGCAACGGGCATATGCATTGCTTGTCAATGCATGCGACCAACCGACAATGAAGGTACGCCACAACGCTGGCTACTGTGCAAACCCACCGGGTGGTCATCAGCCACCATCGCCGCGGGACCGGTTGCCATCTTACCGAATTGCCACATTCCCAGCTTTCCAGACCTCGGGAACTTTGGGTCGAGCTCGGTCGAATACGGCCACAGTGTTCCCAATCCACGGGTTAGTCGTCCACGATCCGTACCTGTTCAACCCGACTGTACCATGGATCGCACACAAAAACGTTACAACTCAGTTCGCCTTTCGAGGTATGCATTGCTGCCCACTGTTCGAAATAAGCCCTGATAGATATAATCAATAAAGATCGCTTTGATGGTTGTATTCAGACGATTGATGACTTAGCTCGGATACTCTATATTATATGAGACCTAGAGCAAATGCACAATCAGTTTTGACAATTTGCGAAAGCGAAGTATCCAATGACTGCACTAAAATCCACACAGCCAATCCTAGCCTGGGGTAACCATCTGTGAACGTCAATACAGTGCGCTGAAGTCAACGTCCAACAAGTCGGTAACTCACATGTCGGGATTTATAACACGTGGAAATACGTCCATGGCCTGTGAGTAAAGCAGGAGCGTATGACCTTGGGTTGCAAATGAGAATGAATGGACAGCGAGTTCGAATGAAGAGATCGTGGGAATGAAGAACGATGCCGGTTATGCAACTCAGCCAGGATAGTCCGGTGTGGCATAATGCGAAAATTAGCTGGCTGATCACTTGATCGTATATTAGGAAGTTGAGAAATCGCAAAATGTGCTGGATAGCTTCGAGCTTCGCACCTTCAGCAACTGATGTCGATCATTTAAGTGGAGTGAATACACCAACAATCGGGAAACCAATAAGTCTTCGGTCGTATTTTGCTACACGGTGGTGGTCAGATACGAGCCATCGCGAATTGCGACCGTGTGTGACTTATGCTCTTTGTCGACGATGCGTGAGCTCGAAAGTCCGTCTTAGCATCAGGTACTGGGACCATGTCAAGAGATCTGCTAGACAATGAACAGGTACTTAGTATGAATGTTCACGCGAAGAACAATATGCTCACGGTTTAAAACCCTATATTTTCTGCGTGTGAAACCATAATATCAAACTTACACTCACAGCATTTACTGGACAGGGCCACTCCGCAAGTAGAGGAAGTTTGGAACTAAAATGGTCTCGAGCTTGGTAAGCATTGTGTGAGGGGGGTCGAAACTTAAAAGGGTCCAGCGCGCGAGGCGGCCGTTTCCGCCTTCCTAGAAAGACACCAAAGATGATATATCGGCTACAGATCCAACAGACTCCAAGTTGGGCGGGTAATGGGCACAGTTTGCCCGCGAGACACCTGTCGTACGAGGCTAGAAGAATCTTGAAGGGAGAGGGTGCTGATTAACAGTGAATCAATTTTGTCTGAATGTCGCATGTCTGAAGCCGTCTGCGGAGCGCACATCGGCCCACAAGATGCTTGTCACTGACAGAACCGTAGGCAGAATGGCTGACGGTCACCGAGGAAAGCATGTGCGGAGAAGGATGGCTTCAAAGTACAGATTACGGATGGGTCGAGAAGGCCACCTAGTTCGCCTCCGTGGTATGCTGAGTTTCTTCCAGCCGGCCGAGAAAAGAAGTTGAACATATGGAAGCGCTTGAACTTTCGACAAGGACGGAGAGCCTGAAATTCGAGAGGAGAAGCCAGCGGGCGGCAGCGCGGGGACGGCGGGGAGACGGCAGACTCGGAGAACTCCAGGCCACGCAGCCCCGCGCGCGATCTGTCGTCAGGATGCTTCAGCACAGTCGCCAAACACACAGCGGTCCGGCAGAAGCCTGGCGCACTGGCGTATCCACAGCGCGCGCAGATGCGGAGGGAAGAGGTAATGACACACTTCCGAGCCTGAGGCTTTCGCATCCGACCTCGGAAGAAGCCTAACAATGTGCCCGGGGCGACCCAGGAACAAGATGTATACATAGCGGCTAGCGCATCTTTGACCTTTGACAGCGGCGGCCCAAGACGATGTGGGGCCCCGCATCTCCCCGCATTCGGTGGCGCGCGCGATCCATGCATAGAGTATGCTGTAGACGCACATTTAGTTAAGAGTGCATACCTACTAAGCACAGCCTGATATCATACAGTGCAAACAAGCGTTCATCAATGCACGGGGCAAGGAGGTACGATCCAACCCGCACCTTCTAGATCTGTTGCATGAAACAACTTGCAAGACGACCTGATGACCCCACCACACAACATGTGTTGGTATCTGACGCATAGGTGCGCAGATGGAAACTAAGCAATTGGTCAACTGGCCAATTGACCGACCAACTATCAAGATAGACCGTTTAGCAGTCAGACGACGGTTCCTTTTCGGGTTCCAGGTCAAAAATACTCACTAGACAGGTGACGGTGCACATTGGTTAGGTGGCAATAGCGCTGCATGTGACAGCAATATCGTCATGGCGGTCGCGAGTACAAATATAGCGCCCTGTCCAGAGTCGTGAACGACGACAGGTGGCAGTGTCGGGGGCCCTGTGCTGTTGAGACCGGTCAAGACGCGGAACGATGCGGGGTAAGGGGTAAGGAAAACACACACCATGTGCCCGCTGTTCTCCCCGTCCCTGTCCGCGATCATCAAAGATGACACCCAAAATCGACATCCCATTCATATTCATGCATTGGCAGACATCGCACCGACAAATTCGTCGACAAGATGTGGCTAAAATTGCTGTTCCGCAGAGTGCGGGGAGAACACGTACGAGGGCCTGCCGTGACTACGATCAGATGCCGGGGTATGGAGGGTGTACTTTCATGTGCGTTTGCAGGTTTGTTAGATTGCGCTCAGACTATGGCACGACCGTGTGGGGGAGGGGACATGCTTGGGTGATGGGGTGTAGTCAGCTTCGTGGCGTTCCTTGATTGCTCCGAGGACTGTCGTGGGTGCCACAAGGAGTGTACGCTCCACACCGTCGCTTCAACCCGATTCCACCTTCATCGTGCAGATTGACCGATGTCGAACGTCGACACAAAGGCCCGCGGAAGAAGGGAAGCCAACTCTCGAAGCCTCGCAACTCGCCTTGACCGATCGATCGTGCGAGGTAAGTTGAGCCGTGCCTTGCCCTTTGAAGGTCTGAAAACAATCCATTGTACCTGAAGCTGCATCACTGGCTGAGCAGCATCACTGGCTGAGCTGCGTTTCTGGCGTGCACTTGATGTGAAGGGCCGCGGGATACTCGAAGGAGATACAACAGCAGTGCGTCTGACTAAAGCCTCTGCCTCATGTCAACAGCAACACATGGAGGCCTGCTGCGCCCACTCTTGAAGACGGGAGGCGACTTTGACTGGCGGCCCACGTCGGACTCCCGGATAGGAACTCTCCGAGCTTGGGTAAACTTGAATCTCAGCCCGGCCGCTCCTGCAACTTGGCCGATGTAAGGGCACTCAATTACGTGCGGAGACAGAACTGAATCAGTCGGTTGAGATGAACTGCCAGAGACGAAAGGTCTCGTCCTGGACCCTCTTCAGTTCGCTCGTGTGCCGTGTCGTGCTGGGGAGCGTGCCGAGCATGGAGGTGAATGGAACAGGTACTGCGAGATGGGCAGATGCCGTACAAATTTCATGTACATGCCGCACAGCTAGACAGGCCGACCAACAACGAATGCAGGAACTGAAGATGAACATATTCGTTGTTCTCCCGACTGATGTTCCTGTTCTCGTTCCTATCTTCATTCTCGTCCTTGTTGGCTCAGGCATGTAGGCGAAACTTGTAGCACCGCGGACTGTCATCTGACCAACAAGTACCCAAGGATCGTCGCCGCCATGGAGTAATATCGCTCGATGTCGTAAGAACGCCCGCGCCCCGCGAGCTCGTTTGGCCGGTTCGAGCTTCCCAGGCCACTAGCAATTCGCCACTACCCGCACCTGCGCAGCGTGTGACGCGCGGACCTGTCCTGTCGCTCGGCCCCAGTGCAGCATCGCGCATATGACCGCCCACACCGCGCGCTTCCCTGCCTTCTTCGTATGACTGTATGGAATCGGCCCTTCGTTCCCAGCGCCCGTTGCCCAGCTCTCCCGTCCGCGAGTCATACGCCTCGTCCCGTCTGGCGCACTTCCGTGGCGGGTCGCTTCATCACAGGGAGGCTCCGACCGCTGCACTGTCTCCGTATACGGTATATAGTCAGCATGGCAGAGTGTGGGGGACGCGAAGTCGAAGCGCGATCGGTCCCGTCTCTGGGGTTTTACCCCGCACCCTTTCCGTGCACGTATGCCCCGGATCTGCAGAGTGCTACGCTTAGTAAGTACGCCCACTCATACGCATACTGCATACACACCTCTCCCGCTCTCGATCAAGGATTTCGTGGTGTCATTTCCGTAACAGTACGCACACAGCTTTTCGCAGGCTGCGGCCCCGCAAGCATGCGCCGCTGCTGGCTCATTGAGACGATGCGCCCTGTTGTGGTAATTGGTAGGTACCAGCTGTCAATGCTGAGTTAGACCGGACACCACGGGCATTGCGTATAGCAATATAACGTATATGAATGAAAGTGGCACTAGAAGCCTGGAAAATGCCTGCAGCACAGGACGTGTTATGCATTGAAGTCGGCGGTTGGCGTACTGCCCGTCTTGAAGCAGGAATGGTAAATGAACAGACGGGTGCCAATCCATACACATGACCGGAGGATAACTGACCGAACCCTAGTATGAGCAGTAAGATGGAACTCTGAAGTCTGCTGTTCCGAGCCCAAGAACGCTTCTTCAATTGCAGTTGCGCGCAAGCTCTAAGTAAGCTCATACCCAGTTGGTCTTGTGGCGGGGAAGAGGCATCAAGCGCCCTTGGAGAAGACGCAGGTCCAGGCTGGGCTCAGGGAGTGTACGAGTGTGCACGAGACAAGGGACACATTGACTAGGTGATGGCGCAGTGTTCATATGATACGCCTCGAGGCATCGTAGCGCAGCGTCTTAACAACCAAGAATGTCGACCGGGCTCGAGGTGGAACGGCATGTGTGCAGTATTCGCGGTATCCCTGCGAGTAAGGTCCTCGTGTTTTGATCCGTTGGCTGAGCGGTCTTCCGACGCCAGTTTTGAGCAGTGCTTCTTCCCCATGTCAAGCCGGATGGAGAGGGTTTCCCCACGCGATCTGCTCACCGCTGTCCTAGTCTCTCCAGCAATAGACGTCTCCAAGGCACGCTATCCTCTAGGGGTGCAGTTCCCAGAGCCCAGGCCGTTGTTCAATGTTGGACGCCACCGATGCAGCATATGCAGATACCAAAGTCGGCTTGCATCCGCGATTATCGCCCTCCCCATGTGCCGCCTGCTCCCTGAAAGAACACAACATTTGAACCCCCGGGAAACAGAGCAGGTCTAGACATCCAAACTCACCACCCTCGTCCACGCACTGGCGATGATCTCGTCGGAAATCAACAATGAGTGATGTTCCCAGGCAGTTCGTCCGTGCCATTCAGTCCTGGAGGCCTGTCAATTCGGGTGGGAGGAAGATGCTATTATTATTCAGTAGAGCAGGAAGGCACGACGCATTTGGGAAGAAGCCCAGGGGGCGAAATGAACGCGAGGCCGGGAGGAAGGGGGCGATAGAGACACCGGCGACAGCGAGTGTCGATGACGTCAGGCCAAGGGTACATTCGACCGGACTCAGCAGACGCACGCCATGCGCCGTACGTACGTACGAGGCAAAGACAGTAGTAACACAGCGCCGTGCACTCAGCGAGCCACTATCAGCCTGCTCCCGCCCAACTCAGCCGGCGACCACGCTAGCCGTTCCTGTTCAATGCCGCAACCACCCCCCTCCCGGGCGGGCGCAGAGCAGAAAACGGGCCACGGGGCCACATTCGCATCTCTAACGTGACCCCCGATAGACTCTGATCCCAACACATATGGCGCACGAGGCATCCCAGCGCACTCGACGTCATCGCTCATCGACCATCGATACGATAGGATACGATTCACGTTCATAGAACGACGCACGCACTAAGCAATATACACTGGGACTCAATTGAAAGGTTTCCCGAAACTACGACGGATTCGACTGCCCCCGGTAATGAAATTCGATCGCGATTCGCGAAGCAGGGGAGGCGAATGCGCAGTGCGGGGAAACTAGGTAGAAACCAAAAGCGGTTCGCACGCGAACATGCACCCGGGGAGACGATACCAGCGAGTCGACGAACCAGCAAATGGGCAAATGAACAAACGCAGAGCCCGTGCCTCGAAAGTCCATGCGAAACAAAGAGAAAATATAGATAAGATGCTAACGAGGGACGCACAGTATGTATTGTTGAAAGGCGACACACCCCCAAAGATGTCCAGGAGCTGGGCCCATGATGGCGTTTTCCCGGCTACGAGAACCATCGCCGTTCGCCGCCTCTCCACCTTGAGCTTGAGCTTGAACTTGAATGGGCACTTCGCACCCCAGATATGGTACTGAATCTAGCAAAGCGGTTTCCGGTCGCCTCCCAGCAGATATAGAATTGACAGGGTCACGAGAGGTGGCAGAGTGGGCCCAGACGCAATGGGTGGCGCGTCACGGTGGCGGCTCGTTGACATCGACAAGGAGGCTGCAGATGTGCGATGTACACGATAGATATTAGATGTGATTCTGTGAACGCACGGGGGTCAGCTGACAGCCCCGGCGCACAGATATAATAAACGGAGCACACAAAACAGGAAGAAAAAAAGAGCAGAAGATGTGGCGAACTCACCCCGTTTGAAATTGGCTGACTACGTTACCGTAACACGCCATGCAAGAGAAAATTCTCTGTCGCGGTAACGTCTATGGTTTGTTCGCCGCCCAAGCGTTCGTCCGTACGTCCATTGAAGCTCGAAGGTTCGTACGTTCGTGCACCGCGGTCGGAGGTGTCCAGTCACCGGGTGCTAAAATTCGATTCGTAAGAATACCTCACAAATCGGCCGATGTGCGATGTGTCAGTTCAGTCAAAGACTCAAAGCCGCCGCCTGACTCGGAAACCGGATTGGTGCATTGTGGGCGTGTCCCTTGTCCATCCTTGGGTCCTGATCTTCGCCTCTTCATGACGCCTGGCTAGTCACTAGTACAGCAGGTATAGATATGGATATGGATAGGCATCCCGCCAGCCGCCAGATCGAAATGTGATGTACGATGTGTCGATGTAGACGGCCAGCGAGTGCCCGAAACCAAGACCGCCGCGCAGACATAGACGCAGAGTACAGTTTTAACAGAGGGGATGGCATGATTGATCGCCCACAAGCCACAAGACGCAGATGACAACCGCCCAGCACCGCATTGCACATACAGCGGTCCTCATACGCGGGGTGCGGGGAAAGGGTCCCCCGGCAAACGGGCGACAGTCCGATGGCGCGGTGCCCAAGATACCCAGGACCGAGGGGGCAGTGTCCGAGTCAGAGTCCGGGTCGGTCAAGCGGTCAAGAGGGGACACAGACGCAGCAGATAGCAGAAAGCCATCCCCGCCTGACCTCGCGGAGAAGAAGACACGGGAGGGGCAGAGGGGTTGGGAAAATGAAAGATGCACAAATGAACGCGCGAACGACGAATGACCAGGGACGGACGGACGCCAGCAGGCCACAAGAACACGAACAACGGGTGATTGACGTGTAAAGAGATCGTAAAACGTAAAACAGAGCTCTTCAAGTGACTGTACAGCAGAGTACAAAGCCCGCGCGCGCGGCAATTTGTGGCATCAGAGCTTGAACGTGCTGATCTTCGCCGTCACTTCTGCGTATTGATATGAATCGGTGACGCGCTTGGAGATTGGTAGAGAGCAGATGAGCAGATAATTTGCTGGGCATGCTGAACGCTGGATGTTCAGAGGACGTGTCCGTGATGGCGCGCTTGGCTGCACCGTCGATTCTGCGGTTCTGCATACAAATTCTGATCATGCACAGAGGGGTGGGATCCCGCGGCGCGGGATTCAATGAATGAACGTCTGAAAGGCGAGGGACGAGGGTGGAGGTTGAGTGGGCCGCCGCGGTCGTTCGGGGTGCGGTAGAAGCGCAGTCGCAATAGGCCAATAGACCAATAGACCAATACAGAATCGATGGTAGGCTGCAGGAGACAGAGGAGAGCGGCAGGCGGCTGAATCTTGAGGCTTGAACCTCTCCTCTGAATTGTGAGCATGAGATCTCTTTAGACGAGTGTATTCGCCACGCCATACGACTGCAAGACAGCGGTGAGAGACCGGGAGGCGCGCGCCCTATCCTGTACTGTACTGTATGTTCGACCTTCGATATCGAAATCGAAAGCTCTCGACTCGACCGGGCGTGTGCGTTCAGTCAAGGTCTACGATGTTCGTCGGAGGAAAGAGAGAAGGTGAGAAGACACGAAGGGAGAAGCGAGGCTCGGACGCGTGCGTGCGTGCGTGCGGGGGAGCCAATGAGCTGTTTCGCACAGTGGCGATTGGCGGCGGGCAGTCCACGGTCCACTGGCATATGAGGGCCTCCTCCGTCCACCATCCATTATCATATGAGGGTGAGACCGTAAATCGCAAATCCGTGATATATTAGCCAGAGCCAGCTGTTCTGCGCAGAACGCAGAAAAGAGAAATGTAAGTAGAAAGAGCGGTGGCGATAAACGTAAACGTAAGCGTGCTGTCCACTGTCAATGTCGATGCATGAGAAAAACGACTGAGTATCATGCGCATATACGCTGCCCTTGAAGCTTGGGACCTGATATTGGACTCTGGAGAGCGCCGTGTGAAGGACCACGGGCACTGTGAGAGCGGCGTCCGTATGCGTGCTGCATACACGCACGGCCCGCGGACTTGCGCGTGGGTGAGTGGATGGAAAGGAAAGTTCGCAAACTTGGATGCGCAGGGTCGCAGAGAACCAACAGGGAGTTAGACTCGTATTAGGCTCGTCCTTCGACCCTTCCTTCGCGCGTTCGTATGTGACTTCCTTCCCGTCTTCCCATCAGTAGACGGTGAAGCGCAGGAAATCTAAGCATAAGCACTCACCTCAACTAAAGCCTCAAGTGCTAATCGCGCTGTATTTTCTACCTGCGCCTGAGAGGTATTAATGGATAGAATCAATGAATGAATGAGCCCACCTCCGACGTGAATTATTAACAAACCACTCACCAGTAGCCAATCACAGCCCCTGCTCGTTCCGAGTCCCAAGCCCAAGCCTTTCTCACCACTCACAACTCACGATAGCCACCCTCCGACTCCGAGAGATCAGGACAGTTCCCAACCCGTCTCTGATACTGAATACACCCCGCGAAAGCCCGCCCCTCCCCGATTGTCGATACGAAACTACGTACCCAACCATGTATGCGCCCAATAGTAGATACGCAGCATTGAATGTTGGATATCGAAAGGTAACGGGCACACCCGGAGGCTCCTAATTCCTATCCTGTCCCATCCTGACTCTCCGGTGTATACGGAAAGACATACAGCAAACTTGGGCGTGTCTTAACCCCGCGCGATCGTCCTCTTGCCGTCCAGTCGTCCCGGTCATCCAATTGTGCTGCGGCGGGACAACACCATAGGTAGTAAAGACAAGGCGGAGGACGGAGAGACAGAGGAAGGTGGGCGACTGTAACGCGCGCGGGAACGATCGACGAGCCCTTTCTCGTTCCATATTTCCTCCTCGTTCGAGCAACCTCCTGCTTGTCGCCTGTGCACAGTCTGTGTCTGAGCCTCCCGGTATTCAATCCTCGATTATCGATTACTGTACTGCGCAATATCGCAAGCTTCAAGTCCAACGCAGCAGTATGTTCCAGACCATGTTGTTATCCCGAAATCTGCCTCCGCGGCGTGCAAGTCTGTAACACAGAGGCCGGCCACAAGTTTCGCCATCATGCTTCACGAGAGAACTCAATTGAGTCGATGATTAGACTCATCGAGCAATAAGCAGAGACACGGCTGGAAATTGCAATATTCGTCGTGTCGCCGTGTAATCGCGCAATCGAGTAGTCGTGTTATAGAGCAATCGAGTAGTCGTGTTATAGAGAGCAATCGAGCAATCGACGAGCGAGCAAGCGAGAGAGGAAGAGAAAAGGGACGCGTCTCGGCGGACCGCAGTCGCGTTTCACCTACAAACCTGCACCGCACCTTCGATCTCCCTCACCACTGCGCGTCATCGCTCGCATCCCCAACGAATTCACTCTGCTCAAGTCATTATTCACGCTTCACTCAGATTAGTCGCTTGTCCGATTTGTCTCTGTTAACTACGCTAAGTGTCACTACTATACATCAAATTCATACCAGTTCGCCCCCAAAACGTCAAAAACGTTCATCGCAAAGAGAAAAAACCAAACAGAAATACCAAAAAAACGGACGTAATACTAGAGACTAGAGGTTCGAGTTTGCATGCGATGTGTGGTATGGAAATGGATTGGATGATATATTGTGCTATACGATGGATGTGCGGTATGCTTGGTACGTTATGGTGTGCGACGTGCGACGTGCAATGGCTTGCTTGTGCGGAAGGGGGGAATCATTCGTAGACAGGGGGTAATAAAGAGGGCCGCGCCGAAGCGCGCCCCGTAAACGGTTCGTAAACTAGGCGTGAAGAGATCAAAGTCAAGTGAAGTGATGAAGAGAAAAAAGAAAAAAGGAACGAGTACGAGGATGGTGATACAGGGATATACACGATAACAAGATGATAATGGGAGATCGGGAATGGCACAGCGACGAGAACGAATTGATAGGGAGAGAGGCAAGACTGTTCGAGAACGGGTGGGGGAACGGACAAAGTACGACAATAGACGAAAGAATAATCCAAAACGAGCGGCGCCGAGGTCGAGGTTTCGATGCATGCGATGGGCGGTGGTGGTGGTACACGATTATAGTACATTGACGTCGAAAGTCGAGGTCGGAGCCGACGACAGTCCCGAGGATAGAGGAGTCGAAAGAGGAATTGAAAGAAAGGGAAGGAAACAATCGATAGCTATGTGACATTTTTGCATCGCAGAGCGACAAGGTAATGCATCGCGCACGGGTGGGCGACAAGGGTAAATGGGTAAAGGTTCGGCGCGTAGGGTATGGCGGTATTGCTGATACAGTTTCCACAGTTCCGGCGGAGTAGGAGTACGAGGTAAGATAGGATAGAGCAAGGGGTGCGATATGGTAGGGTGAGAGTGCGTAGGGTAGACGATAAGATAGGACGGTAGACAGGGTGCTGACATGAAGCGGCTGATTGCGACGAGGGATGAAGGACGAGGGAGTACGCGGGCGGGCGGACGGAGGACAAAGGAGAAGCAGGACGATATCGAGTTACGAATAAATCAAGGGGTCGCCGAGGGTATGCGATGTGCGATATTGTGGATATGGGTGTGCGTGTGCGTCGTGTCAGGATGGTATCGTGCGATGCGGGGGTATGGCGATATGGTGTGTGCGATGTCCAAGCTCATGATGATATCCAGGAAGGGGTGTAGAGGGGAGGCTCACAGCTGGCTGCTCTTCCCAGGGAAGAGGAACAGCCGCTTGCGCTCCGGCGCGACCTCCACCTCCACCTCCACCTCGCGCTCCTGCCCGTTCACGATCCGCCGCTCGATGCGCTTCTCCTTCTTCATCAGCGTCATGATCGGGTACGTGTACTCGTCCTTGTACGACCACGAGCGAACTGCGAAAGCGCCATCATCAGTATGCTATACCAAACCCATAAACGTTCAAGCACGTACCTTGCGGAACACTCGCAGCACGAATCGTCACATCCCTTTCATCCGCCTCCGCCACACTACACTCGCTCCCCTGGCGACTCAACGGACTCCTCCTCCTCCCCCCATACACACTCCCGCTCGCCGTCGTGCTCGTGCCCGTATAGCTCGACGCACAACTGCTCGTACTATCCACCCGCCGCATCTTCACATCCGGCACCAACAGCTTCCCCTCCGCGCCCTTCTTCAATATCGGCACCTCCTTCCGCCGATAGCTCGCGCTAGTCGCCGGCAACGACCGCGTCGAGCCCGTCGGCGACGTGCTCAACTGCTGCTGGTACTGGTGCGCGAGCGACGTCCGGCTCTCCGACCGCCGCGCGAACGAAAAGTCAAACTTGCTGTACAGCTCCTCCGCCTCGCTGCGCGCGCGCGCCATCTGCGGACCCGCGTTGTACGCAGCCGCGTTCGCGCTCGGCGTCGTCGGCGTGCGCTGCTCACCAAGTGTCGAATACACGCCCGTCGAGCGCAGGGGCGTCGAGGCGACGCCCTTGTACGTGTACGCGCGCATGATACTCTCCTCCTCGCGGCCCGACTTGTCCTCCCCGTTGCTCGGCGCCGCGAAAGAGTACACGCTCGCCCGCCACTTGTCCGAGCCGTCCGTCCATCCCGGGATCGTCTGCGGCTTCTTCTGCGCGTTGAGGGCGTAGGCGGTGCTGAGCATCGCCGAGGGCGTGCTCCAGCTCGGACGCTTTTTGGGTTCGGGGCGGGGCGCGAGGGCGTCGTTGATGCGGCGGCCAGCCATGATGAGGCCCATCTGGTAGTCGTTGTCGTAGCGATCCGAGTCGCTCGACGACGAGGTGTCAGACCGCAGGAGTGGCGGTGGGGGCGGGCAGGGTGGGAGGTCGTAGATGGAGGCGAGGGCGGCGTACGCCTTGGGGATGGGATAGTCCGGTATCCGCGCATCCTTGTCGGACGACGTTGAAGTCGTTGGGGACGGAGGGCCGTTGTGTGACAGGGTCGACGGCACAGAGGAACCGTCCGAGCCCAGGCTCGAGCCGACGCTCGAGTCGCTCTCCTCGTTCGGCGAAACGTCGGAGGCCGAATTTGGGGGCACTGGCGGGAGCGGCGGGGAGGCGTGGCGCTCTGGGTTGTAGTTGATGTCGATCCCCCGAGAATTCTGCAGGTCGACGAGTCGACACTCGTCCGAGCAGTAGAGGGGGACCGGGGTTTGGTCGATGACCGTGCGTTGGCGCACAGGTGCTGTCGGGGTGGTGGCTGTGGACGCGGTCGATGGCGGTGGCGCCGCCGCCTTCTTTGCCGCAGCCGGTTGCGAGTCCCGTGGTGAGGGACGCTTGATGGTGCCGTTGGGCTTGACACGGCCTGTGCCATGGACAAGCCCGCCGCCGCGTGCTGCGCGAATGGTACCCGTTTTGGTACGGGTGATGCGCGCTTGTGGGGCGTCGGTTTTCGGTTCTAAACATAGGCAATGAGTAACGACCGACGTGGAGGGTAACATCGAGAACTTACGAGAGGTAGCTGATGGTGGGGGCGCAGGCGTGGTCGGCGCGTTCGTTGGTGGTGCGGCCGGCACGAGTATGCGCTTGGGTAGTATTTGGCGGGAGCATACTGGACACCAGGTGGTGTCGAAAGCGATATCCATCATGATTGGGTGTGGTATGAGTGTGTTGTGTATGGGCAGTTGGTTGGTATACAAAAGCTCGGGTGGGGGGTAGTTATAAAGGGAGCTAGACAAAGACACGGCCGGTTAGTTGAACTGTACATATCGGTGGCATTAAAAGCGATCGATTGGCGGTGGCTCGGTGGGGAAGATGAAGGGTGAATGCGATGAAGAGGGATGAGGGCCGAAGCCAAAGCGGGGGTGGTGCGTATTGTTCGGCAAGGGACAAGTGATCGGAGGACATACCTATGGCCCAGATGAAGCTTACACCGACGATGATTACTAGAGTGGCCCCCGCGGTTTAAATCAACTGGTAGGGCGGGTGGGTGGCCGTCGTCGAGCGTCGGAGGGAGGGGGGGACGTGGACGACGAGGAGAGAGGTCGAGGGAGGTGAGCGGGCAGACGCTGGAAGGGAGGTCTGGGGAAATTTAAAGGGAAATAAAAGACAAGGAAAAGAAGAATAATCGCGGAGGGAGGGAGGATGTTTATATCAAGTTCAAATGAGGAATATATTTATTATATTCACGGTGCCCGCGGGGGGATCTGGGCGCCAATCGCAGCCAATGGCAGGCTCTCGGACAAGTGGGCTGCGCGTCTAATGCAAAAGGACAGGCGACGAAGCCATTAGCGAGGTAGATCTGAGATGCGCCCGATCTGAGATCTCCATCACATCGGCCCTTCCGCAATCTGGACCCCCTCCTGCCATACGCAGAACGCGGTCGCTTTCGCAGATTCGCTTTTCTCCTTTGGGACGTTGCTCCGGCGCCCCCCCGGCGTTGCTCTCGGCACCCCTTGCCGGCCACATCCTCGCTCACGGTCCTCGCCTGCCACCCTCGCAGCCTCTCACTTTCCCATCGCTCATCCCATAGCAGCAACAGCAACAGCAATCGCAAGCACTAGAGAGCGTCAGATGATCACCATCGCATCCTCCGACACACCATGGACCGCCCACCTCACTCTCTTCCGCCTCGTTTCTCCGCGCACACTGGTGACACATTCGCACCCGTGCACCCGTTCCCCTCCCTCGTCGATATTGCAATAGCCCAGTAGCCGTATGCAATACCCAGCCTGGATGAGATAGCATGACACGTCCCCAACCAATCGCCTTTGCCCGCGCTCTCCGCGCCCCATTGGCTCGACGCCCTCCTGTCCAATCACCATCCGCCTATCCCCGCGGCCCGCCTCCCCCGCCGCCCTCTGATTCGCTTGTCGCTCGCCTCTTGCCCCGTCGCTTCGCTGTCGTCCCTGCAAACGCAAATGCACACTCCACCCGTCCAGGCCCTGCCCGCTCCACCCGCAACCGTGTGTGCAGTTCTCTGCATGCCCACATCTCGAGCGCGTGTGTGCACATCTTGTGGAACTCGACTCGCTCGCTGCCGTGCACCCGCAAATGGTCCTCTGATAGACTAGCTAAGGCGCATCGCTTCTCACCGAATCATGTCCGTCGCTTGGACGCGGCTGCTGTATGTCTGATCTCTGTAGGTAATAGGTCGTGGTCCCAGGTCATGGCCACGCTTCATATCATATCAATTACTATCACTGTATTGTATTGTATTCCCTCGCCCTCGCCTGTAGCCCGAACGCTAATTTCATTACGTCCCGTACACGCTGGCTCGCTGGCTTCACCGACCGACCGACCAAACAACCAAGCTTTCCTCGGTACGTATATCTCCCGCCTCGAACTCGCACGATCACTGGTTGGCTGGCTGGCTATCACAATTGCATACTACTCGCAGCTCATTCCATATTCCATATTCCACATTCAATTGTGCATTTGTGCACTCTCGCAGGTGATACCCTCTCTGGAGTCTGATACCCAATACCCAATACCCACTCGCACCCGGCCGCACGATGCCGCTCCCAACTCCCAACGTAAATCGTCTGTCTCTGCTCCCGTCGTATTGTCGTCCCACATCCCACACGCGTGCCGTTCATATCAATATCCATTCAATGCATTCTGTGTGCCCACATCGCACGCTGCACCACAGTTCGTCATCGGTGCACTCAACTTCGTGTCGAATTACAGTTAGTTCGTAGATACGTAGATACGCCACTACCAGCTACCAGCGGACATTGGGACGCTCCCCGCTGGAGGTCCGCTTGCCTATACATATAGCTCTAATCCCATCAACTATCAGCTCGACCTGGATCCAAACTGACAATGTCATACGACTTCAGATTTCGGTGCATCCACAGTTCGAGCCGCCGGTCAGTACTAAGTGCGCGCCCCGTCTGCCCCTCCCCGTCTCCCATCTCTCCGCCTGCATCACGCTCACAGGCCTGAGCTAGTTCGTTTAGCCACCCGCCTCCTATATGTCAGTCGGTCTGCTTCAAACATCGCGCCTCGCTCGCGCGCCCCGCCGCCGCCACCCGCGGTCATCTGAACTCAGGTTGCCGCCTACTTATGATGGGATTACTGAGTTCTGTGAGTTAAGGCTCGCCCGCAAGATTATGACGCATATCCAGAAGAGCTCGGGAGGCGGGAGGCGGTATCCCTATACGTCTACTTCTAGCTAAGTGCCAGGGAAGTAGGTAGTACGTATAGGCCCCCCCGCCGCTGTTCTGTCATCGTGCACAGACACCTCCTGTCCTTCCCCTCATCGTCTCGTCATCGTGCTGGCGGGTACACGAATGAATCTCTATGTCAATCTTGCATTACAATCCTATAGATAATAGCACCCACATCTTCTGAATCTGGGGACTCAACCCTAAATCTCACCATTCGGAATGAAAGCCTTCACCCTGGCGCGCTATGCGGTGCGCGGTATGCAGTCATCCCGCTGATGGCGTTCATGATACATGTGAGCGTATGAGACGTCTTGGCTTGTGTTTTTGTTTGTGCTTCCACAAAAGCGTACCGCTTTGTACCGTACCGTACCGCGCGACGATTGACAATACATACATGTGGGATGTAAATCATATGCATAACGCACAACGCGTAGTGAACAATCAACAAGCAATGTCGACTGATACCCTTCATTCCACCCTACATCCCGCGCTATGATTAATGATTCGCGATTCGAGTGCTCCGAGTCGCGACTCGTGAAATCGTGAAATCGCACCCGATACCCGCGTGCGCGAGATCCTGTTCTTGTTTTCGCTCTCGTTCTTGTTCTTCAAGCGTCAAGTTTGATCCCCTGCTTCTTTGTATCTCTCATCCGCTCTTGTCAGTGGTCACGCACATGTCTTCATCTCTCGCCTTTCGCCTCCCGTCCTTCCGTACGCGTCCTTCGATGGTTTCATTACCCATTACCCATTACCCATTACCCAGACCTCAGAACCCGACCTCAAAACGCGAACCCAAACTCAGAAAGCTAGATAACTCCCGTATCACCCGCCTGGCCTTGCACCCCTTCCCCCATCTCGCATCCTATCCTATCACCAGTATCTCGCATCCAGTATCCAGTATCTTGCATCTATCTCGTAGCTTATACCCTATCTCAACCCCCTACTTCCTACTCGCTTACCCCCCCCCCTGCTCTTCGCTTACCCTACTTCCTACTTTACGCGGTCCAGCCGTCTCCCATCCCATCATCCCTAATCGCACCTGCTAATTGGAGACAGGCGTACCCAGCGCACGTACATTCCTCGGCGAAACCCTCCCCGGATTTTCCGTCTCCTTTGCGTCTTCCTCACTTGTCGCCCTCACTCGTTGGCTGTTGGGGATATGGGCAAGATGACAGGTACCGGAGATTCACGAGTGGGCTGGTAGATGTCTTGTCAGATAGATGGATCGTATGTCATGTCAGGTATCTTTCAAGGGGTAAACACGTCCGGGCAGTAGAACATGTGCATGTGCATACGAACGAACGCGAACGCGAATCGGAATCCGGAACCAGAATACAGTACAAAGCCTAAAGATCTACATACTGATCTCCTTGGACTGATGGGATAACAGATGGGCTGATGCGCTCCTCCTGCTACATCCGGTAGGACACCGATAGCCTGGGGTAGGATCAATTTGATGCGCTCCGGGGTACATGTGCTCGCTTCCGCACTCCGAGTGTCGCAAAACTGAGACTCCTCGATGCTGGTCAATGATTGATTTCGAGAGTGCAGCGTGGCCGATGCGCTCATGCATCGTGCATCGTGCTGTGGCAGTGCTCGACACGCTCCGTGTGCCTAGGTCTGAATCACGCCCAGTAAGACTCCGTGGTGCATGGTGCGTGGTCCTGGGTCCGTGCTGGTCTTTCCAATCACAAATTTTTACTTCCGGTATTATCGATGTCATTACCGTCTGCCGTTCGAGTCGAGTTCCAGCAGTCGAGTCGGAGCGGGCTGGCGCGGCGCGGCGCAGAGTCTGCAACCGTGCGCGTGGTGCACCTAGGCGGGCGGTCTGGCGGTCAACGGTCAACCAGCAAAAATAGCCTCGTGGCGGCGGGCGGGCCTCGAAGTGCCAGCCCGCCGCGCCGCCTCCTCGATCGTCGATCACCAAACTAGCTGTCCGTCGAACGTACGTGTTCTAATTTTGCTGTCTGGATCTTATTGCATGTGCATCATACTTAGCGGGCGACGGAAAGCAGGTGACGGAAAGCGGGCGACGGAAAGGACACCGGCGTGTTACGGCGTTGCTGCTGCTGCTGGTAGTCTTACGGCACGCCTCTCGCCTCTCGGGCGGACGGGCAGACGGGCAGCGGATGGGCAGACGGACGGGGAGAGATTGACGGACGAACCAGAGACGTCATAGTTCCGTAAAGACCTGAAAATACCTACCTACACAGCCATCCTCGACATAAATTTGTGAGTTACTGTATGTCAGATTCGAAGCACTGTTTTCGGAGACCGTGCACCGTGCAGTGCCGTCATAGCTTCATTTAATGCTTACAACTCTGAGTAGTAAGGGTCAGTCTATGAGGTTCTGCTCCCCCTCTCGACCTTTCTGCACGCTTCCTGTCCTCTCCTGTACTCTCCATCGCCGCGAAGACAGCAACTGGACTAGGAGCAGGAATATGAGGACCTCCTAACCCACTTTACCGTGGTCGGTGCTCGAGACCCGACGGCGATGTACGTACGTGACCGTCCTGCGCATATGTGCGTCATACACAGTCACAGCCTATGCGTCCATGCACAGCGTTTGCGTCCGGTACCGTGCTCGTCCAAATCTTCGTGCGTACGCGAAAACCTGTCACTGGGTACTGCGTACTGCGTACAGACCAGCAAGCTGATACCCGCCGCGCTCGTACCCTCGCCTATCCCCATCGGTGCAGCCCTTCCCATCGCCTCTCACCTCACTCACCTCTTACTACCCACCGCCCGCCTACCCTCAACATACCGTCTACGTTCCGAGCAGCGAACACCGAGGGCGCATCACTCTGCCCAGTGAGTGCCCACCGCTCCCGAAATCGAATATCAAGTTCCAAGTCAAAAATGACTGCATACTGCACCCACCCGCACCCCCATCTCACCGGCGCAAATTAAGCTTTTGTGTCTCGCATCGGGATTCGGTGACGCGATCGCGCCAACCTCCTCCACCCCCTCCGCCTTGTCAATCTCTGGATCATCACCCCTCAGACTTGAGCTCGCTTGCCAAGAGTCTGGACGGTGCGCACCGGGGGCGACCCCTCCTAGCGAGCCGTGAGCCGTGATGGCACGATCGCGGTTCGCCAGTGGGTGGTCGTTTCGGCGTAGTTTCGGGCCAAGTGACAAGTGTGCTGCAGCCAGCTATCACGGTTCGCGATTCACGGTAGCACGGTTCGCGGTTTCGCGGTTTCGCGGTTCCCCAGCAGGCAGGCGGGGGTGACTAAGTGTCGCTCGTGCATCGCGTATCGTGTATCGTTTATCGTGTCGTGCGTATCGTCGTCGCGTGGTGGTACCGTCACATCGTGTGTACCCGCAACCGCAAGATCGCCTCGTCGTGAATCGTGACTCGTTGCCGCCGCGGTCAGCAAGCCAGCTCGCTTGTCAGTGCTGCACGTGCAGTGTGTCCGATCGAACTTGCTGTGCGGTCGCGAGAGAGAAAATAAGCTTTCCTCGTGGGCCTCGGTTTAGCCACAGCGCACAGCCAGCTGTGAAGCTCGTGCCTCGTGGATGCCTGCAGCGGGGGAGACGTGTAACGGAGTCGTGAGTTGTCGATGGTGCCGGTGAGTCGTGACGGGACGAGGCGTTTGCTTGCTTACCTGTAGGGTGTAGGCGGGGGCCTGAGTACCTATCTCTCTACTCGCGCCGTCTGAGACAACGCTAAGCTCTAAGCTCGAACTCTCGCTGCCGGTCGCGTCGCCGTGCGTGCGTTCTCGTTCTGGTTCTCGTGCGCGTCGCCCAAATCCAAATCCTAGACCTACTCTCCACGGCAGCCACCGCGACGAACGCGCGTTCCTGGGCCTCCTGTGAAGTTTGAACATAAACGGACGCGCTGCATGTGCTCGCCAGGTACGTTTACGTTTACGTTCGCCCTCACCCCTTGCCCTGCCGCTCTGCCTTACCAAACATCCCCGCGCGCAAATTGAAAATCGCTATCCACTATCAATGCTATCACAGAGGGGGGCGCGCGCGCGGGTGCTGTGCGCAATTATCATTATCAATTCTTACTCAAAGAAAGTCCTATCCGACTCACCCCTATCGGCCGGTTACTTCCTTCATGCACAGATCAACGCCTGCAGTGTGTGCACACGGCCTCCCTTCGCCCCTTCGCCCACTCCGTGATTGCGATACCACCTACGTAGCACGAGCAAGCAATATTCATCAAAATCCCCCGTCGACTCGTGCGGTGCGGTGGCAGGCGGAATTGCGAAACGACACGAACAAGGACTCGAGGCCCGCTTGAGCCTGAGCGTTGTGCCCGTCACCGTGCCCGTCTATCGACTATCACATGCCTCGCTCGAGTCGCGACGGATACGAACGGGGAGAAAGGCTCGACGCGGCCCGCCGGACCGCCCGCCCTCGTTGCCTTTTGGGGATAACACTCGTAGTCAGGACTAGCAGCGACGTTTCCCCGATTGGCTGGGCCTCGGCCGACACGGACTCAAATCTCAAATCGGCCACGCTCACGCAGCTTTGACGCGCGTGTTGCGATTGGGCTCGATCACGGTTTCTTTTCCCGCGGCCAACACAGAGCACCTTGCAACCACTAGTACTGCGGCTTGGGTTCTTGGAACTTGGAGACTAGATACTAGCTATGACGAGGAACGCGGTGAGTATCGTACCTCAGGTTTGCGTGTTGGACGACCCTGCGACGACAACGCCCACTTCCCCGCACGACACCGCCACTACTGAGGTCTCCGGGAAGTACGGAGAGCGAAATTTGTTTTCAGCAATGCATTGCAGTGGAGCTCTGCGCGGTAGAAGATTACAGAAAGATTACAGATTACTACTCGGACTACAAGTACATGCGCGGGCCACGATCTCCGCAACGTTGCGATTTGCCGTGCAAATCTGTATCTGTACTGCTCTCAGGTGGCTGATTATCTATCTATGCTGTGCACATTGCCGTGGCTCGTGTGGCTCGTCTGATCTCTCGATTCACGATACATTCTGCTCGTCTGGTGGATGGTGGAGCTCTTGGGTCTCGTGCTCTTGCTGTGTGTGCAGCCACAACCCACAAACCGCGAGGACATGGCCACCCGCATCCGCAGGCTGTACTGTATGCATGGCTCCGTCCTCCTGGCCAGGTTCCGACCTCATACAGCACCTCTCCTGCCACACCAGGTGTCTAGGTGTCATATGAGCTGCCCCAGCATTAATTATAGCCCTCCGCCCCCGGATTGTCTCTCCCCGTCTATACATTGCCTATTGCACAGTGCTTCTCCGCATCTTCCTCAGCCATCCGACATTCACGCCTTTCATTAATACACATCAATACAGTCCCTCTCGTCAGTTTCGGAACGGCACTCGGGGAGTCGGACACTCGGTAACTCGGACAATCATCGATATCAGGCCTCAGGAACAACACGCCGGGCGCTCCATCCGAGTCGCTCGACCGTCACGGTCAGCCTCTCTCGTTGCAGCAGCTGCGCATATCCGAGGTTCTCGAGCAGGTATATCCACGATCCACGCGCGGCCGCTCGCTCACTTGAAAGGCGATCATATATTGACGGCAGACGGCAGATCAGCCAAAATCAACGAAGCAAATCCGCCACTCATGCAGCTTCTTATCATATGTTTGTAGGTACTACTACTAGGTGCGAATGGCACAAAGCGCTTTTGCAGCTTCTTCAGTCCAAGCTTCTTGCACGACGGATATGCAGCTTCTCAGTTACGATATGTTCGCCTCTCGTTCTTCGGCTCGCGCGGGACGAGGTCTGGCGAAGATGCGTTGAATATGCGGCTCAAGCACAAGCTCTGAGTGGCCCATCCTCGTCCCATCATCCCGATATTACTATGAACGCCGCGCTCCCTGGTTTCTGCACACTGGTTCCTGAGGCTAAAGCGTTTGGCTCATATCGCCACTCTGGACCGAGGTCAGACTATACTGTATACGATCACTGTCCAATGTCTCCCCGGATAATCCACGGACTACTACGGCGGCCACCACCCCAACTCGTCGCACCCGCCCCCTCACACACGTCCCATACAAAACGCATTTGTATATCTGACAAAGTCCTAGGCAACATTCGGTCTGCGCCGCGGACGCGGACGGGCATCCCCCGGGGTCGTGAATACGACTAGCACAAACCAGGAACTGCGCTGCACACGACGCCGGATGCATGATCTTGAAGGGGAAAGGGGACGGTGGAGCGCCGGGAGGTTTCCCCGCGGGTCGGGGCTGGGCACACACGGTGCATCTTGCAACTGCTACACAGAGGGATCGATCGACGGTGCATCGATCGACCGGGCGACCGTATGCATCCCGGCGGCGACTCGGTCGTTGCCCCTCTCCGTCCTGCTATGGCTAGTGCCGGCTCTTTGTGTTTTGTTCACAGTTCAAAGGTGCGTCGTCGGTGCTATGTCCCTCTCGCCCTTTGTTGAGAGGGTGGGAGGTACGTCATGGCGAGATATTGAGATAAGTAATTCGCCGACCGACCGCTGTTTATCGATGGAGGCTGCCAGGTCACGTTTTTGCATTATTCACTCGGTGTCCAAGCGCAGATGGCAGGTTATTATGGCGATCGTGTGGAGCTCCATATGTCATCGTCCTACAATTAATTTGGTGCCGTTTCCGTTCCTTGCAATGTATGCCTTGACTCGATATTTGGTCTAGCACGCTTCAAACAAGCAACGAGCAACGAGCAGCCGTCTCATGATGGCGGTCCTTATTATTCCAGATCAGGCGGTATGTTTATTTCCGCACGCTTGCGCTCCCGGACTGATTTTTGTGCGCGATATTAAACTTCACTATAGCTGCTCGAGCTATCCCGCTCTTGGGATAACAAAACACTCTTTGTTCTTGTTGCGTACCGCTCAGCTCTCACTCTTGCACCCTTTCATCTAGATCAAATGCCATCCTAAAGCTGCTCGCGTCTCGTATCAGCACCGTAATCAACAATGAAACAATGTCCACTCCAACATGTGCACGTCCTCCGTCCTCGTCGATATCCGCATTTCCCAGTTGCCAGGTGGCGTCCCGCCTAGTCCATCTCGTGCGGGCTCGCCCTGCCGCGCTTTCTCATGAATCATATCCGCCCTGTCCGCCCTGTCGTGCAGGCTCAGCACCAGCTCCATCGGAGGCGACTCGGGACATATCTCGACGACATCCGACACACGACACACGACGATCAACGGGAAGTATATCCAACTATCAACTATCTGACGAGCGTCATGAAGCTTTCCATCTGCTCCAAGACTATCCTATCCTACTCCGTGTCCGTCGTCCGTTCCATATCCATCATTAGTCCCCTCCACTCCACTCGACTCGTCTACTTGGGAGGAAACAAATAGCGCCACATGATAGTGTGCTGTTACCACTCATGTTACTTGTTGTTGTGCTGTCGCGACACCCGTGTCTCAATACCCGCCCCGCCACAATCGCTCGCTCGTACTAGCGCTATCGTGCCACTCCCATCGGAGTCCGCGCGCGGGAGATGAGCGATGAGCGCACGTACCCAAGCCACAAGCACATGAATACTGTATTGTATTGTTATCATCTGCAAGGCGTAGATTGAGATGAGACGCGTATTGGCACAGGAATGCGGGGTAGCCGGTTCTTGATGGATGGATGGAAATCGCATCCCGCGGCAGACGGGGCGCAGGTGTAGTCATCTCATATGCAGTATAGATGCAGATATCGCATATAGATCAGCGTTGACGCTACTCACCGCTCAATATACCACAGGAACACGCACGGTCCCGGAGTCAAGGCGCACGGACTCAAGGCGCACACGGCGCGAGCTAAACCGCTTCAGGCCCACTCAGCTTTCTAACTGGTGTTGCGGGGATGTGTCAATTGCGATGTGTATCCTTACAAAGTACAAGTAGGGATAGAGGTCAGGAGGTCAGGAGGTCAGTTGCATGGTACAGCTATGCTCGCAGCAGTGCCACCTCGCGTGTATCGATGAGTCGATGGAAAACGTGCGCGCGGCTGCGGGAGAGTCGCCTTGTACTTTCTGAATCGCTTTGATGACTGGTCATGTGGTCTCTGGTATCTGGTGGCCTCGTGGCCGCGCGCAGGCTGCTGCTGCTACGAAGTCTGAACGCTACAGATCTGACTCGGTTTGAACTTGAGGTTTTGGCTGTGCCATCAGGAACAAGAGCACGAGATTTCTACCCCCCCCCCCGCCACCACTTGCTACCTTAGATTTGAACTATCTGAGACTACGGGCACTATCTAATCACTTGTGTAAGTACGCGTGTCTTGATTTCCAGATGTCCAGCCTGCCTCCGATCCTGCTAGCCTTCCAATCCTGCATCTATAGAAACGGGGATTCTCTGCTAACACGCCGCGTGCGCGTGCATCAACCGTCAACGGACGTATCGCGCAGTTCAAGTTTGATGTTCAAAGATCGAGCGAGTCTTGCTATGGCGGTGAGGGTAGTTCTGCCAGTGCATGGCTCAACCTGGCTAGACCTTCCCATATGTCTGACAACTCTGAGTTTAGGAAATTGATAGAGCTTAGGGGTGAGTCCTGAGCGGTGAGGCAGAAACGACTCGTATGGATGAATGAGGCGAGTCGTCGTTGCACGCTGCATTGTGCGTGACATAGCGTTCCGTGGGGGCTGTGTAAACACGATGGATTGAACGCTGTTACTCAGGCTCAGGCTCTATCTAGTACTGGAAGCCCGCCATTAACGGCGTGTCGCACTATAAGGTGAATCTAGGACGTCCGACGGATGTGGCGTCTACGGATCAGTGAGCTTGGACTTCAGCCTGATGCCATTCTAATGACCCGCTCCGAGTCAAACGTGTGCCGCAATGAGCACATTTATGATGCCTTCTCTAACCAAGGCAGGTTATAGTACGTAGTAGCAAGATCCCTAGAGGCTAGGATCTGTGCGCGATTTCATCTGAGCTTGAGTTTATTGGACACTTCGCGCTATGTTGGCTATCAATGACTTCTTGAATGCTTGGATGCTGCTAATACCAGGTCTGAGGCTCTCCTACATCAGTACTAGGTACTACGCCACGTCCTACCAAGACATGTAGAGGTTATGTCAATGCCATCACTGTAGGCTTTACCGCGTTCTCTCCCCTTCATTGGCTCATTGATCCTGCTGCGCAATATAGGCTCGATATCGCATTGGAGCTTGAGCCTACGATCTCCACCCACCTCGCTTTACCAGAACGAGCACAATCACACCCATGAAGCGTACCTAAGTGGTAGGACTCACTTCAAATATAGCAGATACGCACCAGCATCACTGTCCCGATACTACCTCCTATGGGCTTCGCGCGACGACGTCATCGATCCGTTGCTGTTAGGCTCGAATCTAGCTCGAGCTCGAGCCTGAGCTTCAGAAAAAGAAGCAGAAGCGTCGTACTGTACCGGAGAAATCTTCAGGGGTCATACCCGCGTTCAGCTACACATCGCTCGTTTGTGGTATATTGGTGCCTAACTGCTAACTGACAGGCATCAGGGAGGATCAGCTCGAGCCTCGAGCAACGCGTCCAACCCGAAGCTTCTGAGGTTCCGAGATTCTGAGATGCAGAAGCGTCGACGCGGCGAGCTCATGCCCGCTCACTGTGCACCCTGTAAATCTCCATTAGACTAATAGCTGCATTTAGCGAAGGAATGCACGTTTGTGGGTACTGAAGCAGTGAAGCACCGAGCGATGGTGATAAGCTCGTTTCTTTCGAGATCGTACGACGTCGTACCATTGGAAGTTGCGTCTGCGTTTGGTTAAGAACTGCACACTACGCGTAGATCAGCACCGACGACGCGCTGCGCTCGATTCACGACGTAGCGGTGTTGGTTCGCGATGTACTAGACCGTCGCGGACCTGAACGTACTAGGCAGTAAGCACCACGACGCACTAGGCACTAGACCGTCGCGGACCTCAACGTGCTGGGCATATGCATAGCGGCTCGCGAACCTCAACGCACTAGGCATAGCAGCTCACGGTTCGTGGGTCGCGACGGATTAGGCATCGCGCTCCACGACGTACCCAGTGGGACATGTCGGTTCGCGACGAACATGGCAAGGTCTATCGCTATGACAGTGCCGCCGCTAGGTTCTGGTATACCGCCACTAAAGTACAGCACTACCGCCACTCGGTTCTGGCACCACCGACCATACCGCCGCTGGGTTCGAGCAATACCGCCACTGGGTTCGATACCGCCACTAGAGCATGGCAAGTAGGTGCCGCCTCCACACCATCGTGTCACAGTCAGTGGTAGTGCCACCTCCACGTGTGCTCGCGTACCTTGGCAGCGGTTTCAGATCTCAGTGGCTCAATTCTCGGACGTTGCATCACGAAGACGAAGCAGTGGAAGCAGACGAAGCCTCGAACAGTAGAAGGCGAAGGCGAAGGCGGAGAAGGAGAAGCTTTGCCGTTTTGGGCAGGCGGGGTGCCCGAAGTTTACCTCCGCCTCCGCCTCCCCCTTGCCTGTTACCCTCTTCCCTCTTCCCTGTGACCCATTACCCAATATTAGCGTTCTTTGTGTTCTTGCCGTTTGAGTCCTGCGTCGTGTCACAGTACTTGCCCCGCACTGGGTGCACGCAGCCGAACAATCTTTTCATACAAGAACGTTCAAGATTTCATGTTTACGTGCCGGCGGTTCAGCTCAAGAACTAAGACGTAACATGCAAGATGCAGATGCAACTTGTCTGTTCGGTGCTCGGGCGTCGGTGCTCCAGTTCCTTGGTGGTCAGTCCAAGCCTATCTCTCCAAGTCGGTTGTTGCCTTCGAGTATCGACGCCGACTCTCAGGTAGCCGGTGCGCTATACACGAATCGTGATATGCCTCTGGCTATCACTCGCAGCGTGATAGCCAGTCCCAGGAACCCCGGGCGGGCGCACGCTTGAATGGTTAGTACCGGTTAGTTCTTAGCCTACGGGTATCGTGGGTTAGCCTGCAGCTAGCACGCTCATCCCCGAATCTCGTAACTACTAACTGATGTACGTAAAGCGTAACCGCAGGGCAGCTGTGGGCAGCTCGCACATTCACACATTCGCACAACTCGCACATCACCGCAACCTAAATACTCGCACTCTCATTGGACAGTAGCTAGACATCCAAGTACCCAATTTGGACCGCTCCACTGATCCAAGCGTGCGTGATGTCGAAGCGTGCCTGGATGGCGGGATGCGGGGATGCGCAGGGTGCGAGATGGCGACCCCGGCACCTGGCGTGTGTGGGGCCGCTACGTATACGTCTTGCACGGTGTGTCCCGGACCCCAGGTCTATTCACTCAATATTCAATACTAGCCGTAGTTGAGCAGCTGTCACGGCTGTCGGCTGTCGGTGTTCGGGTGCCGGGTGCGCCACTGCGGGGTGGACGATGCGGGGGCGGCGCCGGCGGGGTAGCAAACGAATATGTAGGTGACAGATCTATGCAGACAAGCAGATGTGGATGGGCGATGCGGGGTACGGGGTACGGGGTACGGAGTCGGCCGGGAGTAACGTGAACCTGTGGACCTGTGATAGGCAAGGGCAGGGACGAATAAAGCGGGGAAGTCGGACGGAATAGGCAGGTCGGGCGCGAGATGTCCAGTGTCCCTTGTGCATGTCCTGAGATGGGGAGGTGCGCAGATGGGGAAGTGCGCAGATGAGGTTTGGGGAGATTTCAGATGAACAGGTGGGCGATGGGGAGAGGGGAGATCTGACGGAAGCGAGCGAGATACGATACCTATCCGTGAGCTTTGCATCGAGTATCGAGTACCGAGTATCGATATTCTATTCTATGTATTCTATTCTATTTCAGATCCGCGTGCGCGTTACGTTCGTTACGTTGCATCACGACACGTCAAACTTCCAAGCTTTCAACTCAAGCTACACGAACCGTCGGGCAACCGCGCTTCTAGTGGCCTTGTGGCCTTGCGATGGCGAAATGAATCGATGAGAAAGGAAGATTTTTCGCTTTTAGACTTAAGAGTTCGGGATGCGGGAATTTCGGGAAGAGGCTCGCGTTGACCGTCGACCGTCGGCCGCCGGGTAGACGGTAAACGGTAGACGAAACTTCTTGAGCGACAGACGAGCCACGTTGCCAACGTCGGGGACGAGCAATTTGGCATACTTAGGCGGTGATGTGCACACTGCACTCTGCACACATGCGCCCCCCCGTGATGCGTGATGGGCACCATGCACTCTGTACTCTGCACTGTGCAGTGAAGATTTGGTGTAGCGTTGCGGAATCGACGCTGATTGTAATTGCAATTGGATCTCATCCAAGCGTGCATGTGCGCTGAAATACCGAATACCGAATATCGAATATGTCGAATATTATTGGACGTCGATGCTAGAGTCGCTGCGAAGGAGAAGCTACAAGGGAGGCAAGCGCGACCCATCTCCCGCCCTTCGGTGACGTCGCGTGAAGCTGCTTTGAAACTTGGGATTCGAAGTTCGAAGGCCGGATTTGCTCTGTTCCTGTGAACGTGCTTCGATCGCGTGTGCTTACCAGTGGCCACGAGAAGCTCTGCGAACTCTGAGAACTTCGAAGTTATGTATGTACGTTCGGGCTCGTCGGGCGTCGGGACTCGGGAGGGCGGCATCGGTCTGCGAACTGTGAACATCGAGCTTCGACGACCGTCGATTCGTGTGCATCGGGCGGAATCTGTCGCGTGGCGCTCTTCGACGCTGCAATGTTATTGGCGTGTCATCGAAACTTTGCTTTGCATTGACATGTTGGTAAGACGGGATGAGACAAGACAAGAGTACGGAATAGGAAGGTGTTGCGCTTCCGGGTATACGCTGAGAGCGAGCATCCAGGCCTTGCAAGGAGCGATATGCAGAGGATTGACGAACCGGTGGGGTAATGACGACGGCACGTTCGACCTTTGCACGTAACATTGACAACTTCAAGACAAACGACGAGACACGAGACGATATCCGTGGGACATACAAGGCTGACCTTAACCCATATGCGAACCCAGGGCCTACGTGACCAGGGACACACAAGCTGATATAACCATTTGCGACATAATAAACCAAGTCCACATGCTTTGCGATTGGTTTCGGTCGTAGTGCGCATCCTGCTGTCAAATGAGATGAGCTGGAGACGTCCGGTCGTTCTTCCGAATGAAATAGTCAATCACAGATGAATATTGGCCACGGGTGATTCGGATTTGGAGGGTGAGAACCGTAACGTGAAAGCGTGCAGGGTCGTCATGCAGTGTAAACACATCGCGGTACAGCCCGGTTGTCGAAGTTCGCGATTCGAAATTGCACTGCTTGATTGTACACGGTCGACGTGATAGACGTGGTAGACGCGGGGCGTTCGCACCGGGCGTGCAAATTTCGAGGGGCAGACCGATTCAAAGGGCAGAACGGTTACGTTGACATTTGCAGGTGGGATTGGTAGAAGATGGTAGAGCAGAATTTCCGGGGTAGGCACTGATTAATGCGCAGCGGGCATTTTCAGTGTGACTCACCTCTTGGAATGTTTTGATTTTTGATGCGTACGCGCGTATCATGCGAATCCGGGATGACGATATTGACATAGATCGTAAAACCTCTGCACCGTCGGACAGGTTTTCGTGGGTGATGGTCGAGGAAGGCACGTAACGTGAGCGTGAACGTGTTATACGTTCGCTGTTCAGCTGGGAGCGGAGGGTGGTGAGTGGAGCGCGGAACGTGGATCAAGGATCGCTGAAATAATTGCTGTAGTGACTAGTCTGGTGAGCGAAAATTCCCGAGGGCGGGCAGCGGACACTCACCACCCTGTGAATCAGTCCGGGTATGTTGCAAAAACATAACGCGTGTTTTGGAGTGAGAGATCCCGTCGGACATGCCCTTGCTGGGATTATGGATATGTTGGCAATATTAATCTAAACTTGAGGGGGTAGAAACAAAACCATGGATCGTCGGTATCGGTAATGATTCATGCGGAAATCAGAGCTAGCTGCGAGCACGTAATCCGGGTTAAGGGTATTCGGTATTCGGAATCGACACAACAAACCCATGTTCGTGCTCGTGCGTGCATGTATGATGTCTCCGGTGCACGGTCGGACAGACGGACGGACGGCGTGTGTATGATGGGAATACGCGGTACGCGGTACCCGTTGTTGCAAATCCAAATCCGAATCCAAAGCGCACTACGCACTACGCAGTAGAAGCCAGCGGTCGAGCGGGCAAGCGGGCGCGCAGCCCGTACCTGAAAATCGAATATTCAATAACGAAAAATGAGCATTGGTCCTGTAAATGAGGCCGTGCATGTGTGCGCAACCGGTGCGACGATATGAGTCCCTGTGTGCGTAAAGATAAGCACGTCTTTCCGATGATTCAGAAACGCGCTCGCTGATAGATGCATGAATCATTTTGATGTTCTGGCTCACCGGTATTATGGACAAGGCGTGTCGTATGTCGTAAAGCCCACCCGTCTGACTCTCTTGGTCTCTTGGTTTCTTGGTGTCTTATTCTATCGGCCGACGGGCACCCACCCTCTCCCTTTCTTTCTTTACCGCTCTGGCAACTTCTGGCAGACGCGGTGTGCTGACCTGACTGGCCGCTCTGTCTGCTTTGTTGGCTTTGTTGACTATTAGCCCTCTTCCTTTCTTTACCGCTCTGGCAACTTCTGGCAGACGCGGTGTGCTGACCTGACTGGCCGCTCTGTCTGCTTTGTTGGCTTTGTTGACTATTAGCCCTCTTCCTTTCTTTACCGCTCTGGCAACTTCTGGCAGACGCGGTGTGCTGACCTGACTGGCCGCTCTGTCTGCTTTGTTGGCTTTGTTGACTATTAGCCCTCTTCCTTTCTTTACCGCTCTGGCAACTTCTGGCAGACGCGGTGTGCTGACCTGACTGGCCGCTCTGTCTGCTTTGTTGGCTTTGTTGACTATTAGCCCTCTTCCTTTCTTTACCGCTCTGGCAACTTCTGGCAGACGCGGTGTGCTGACCTGACTGGCCGCTCTGTCTGCTTTGTTGGCTTTGTTGACTATTAGCCAAGTCGACCGTGTTGTTGATCATTCGAACGTCGGGATTTCCGCTAGCTTGGGATGAGCTTGGAATTTGTCGAATTATTAGCAAAGCTGACAACGTGGAAAACAGGCGGAAATTTGCAGCACCGTGACGCATGACGCGCCCTCGAGGGTGAGTAGGGCAAAGGCTACAGCAGGAAAGAATAGGAGGAGACGAAGCGAGAGGAAAGCTTAAGTGTGGTTGAAGGTTGAGTCTGATCCCGGCTAGTTAGCTGGCTGGCGGTTGTGGTTTCGCGTAACGGCAAGCGCGGAACGTGGCTCGTCTCGTCCCGCCACCTCCGTCGCCGCCTCGTGTTTCGCGTTCATGCAACAGTGTAGCGGCGCGGTCGGTATGACTGTGGCGGCGCAGTCTTTAGGGGGTACGGTATAGGATGTACAGCTTATGTAGTGGCGATGGGCAACTTAAGGTGCGTCGCGTTTTAGCTAGGTTCCGGTAACCTACTGACATTTGAGAAGGTTTGAGTCCGTCTTCAGGTACGGTCTGGCATTCTGCAGTTCTGCCGCGACGGTTTTCTCCAGTTTTCTCCTCGTCGTTTCTCTTGTTCTCGTTGTCACTGTCAAATACGATGCGCTTCTTGGGTTCTTGGTTCTTTGCCTCCGCGCGCCCCTCCACCAGCCCTGAAAATCTACAAATTTCCACATCAACAAATCTGCGCACCTGAAAATCTCTGCATCTGCGAATCCACAAATCTGAAAACCTGCGCATCTAAAAATCTGGAAATCTTGCACTCGGAGAACGGGGATGACTAGTCCAAATGCAAGTGAAACATCTTACCACCACCGACCAGCCAGCCACCATCGCTATCTTCTCGCGTCGTCGAATTCGTCAAATTTATTTGTAGAGTCGCAAATCTGCCTCGCGGGTCGCGTCGCGCAGATCCCTAGCGCAACACGAGGCATGCGGCACCTTCGTCATCGTCATCGTCTCCTGTCTCCTGGAGGCGTAGGTTTTTCGGATCCGACATTTTTCAGCCAGCCAGCCAGCTAGCATGTGTAAGTCAGCAGCGATTCGCAGGAAATAGATCCAAAAAGACGAGCGAGGAGATTAACCCTCGCTTCGCGGACGCCGCGGGCGGGCATGGCAACCCACACCGTCGCCAGTGGCCAGTGGCTAATCTGGATTTTACATTCTGGCCGCGACGACGCGACGACGGGCAGATAGGGCTACAGGGGCCCACAAGTACGCGTGGCGGGCGCAGGGAAGAACGAAATTGTCGCGTTCCCGAGCGGCGCGTCGGCGGATAGACTCGTGCACTTTCTATACTCCTGCGCGCCCCCTCACGTTTGCCCAATGTCCATTGCCCGCCGCGCGCCCTGTTGTGATGCGGTGATTTAGTGGTTTGGTACTGCCTAGTGGTTGGGTTATCCTGGTATTCTGGTGGTTTGTCGACGTGATGGTGCGATGGTGCCTGGTACGGTCGTGTTTGTCAGGCCCGCCTGGTGCGTTTTTCTCCATCTGGGTTTGCCGTTCTGGGTTGATTTTGTCTGACTTTGCCTGCAGGATGATTCAGACGGCGATCAATCGTCTCTTGCATCTAATATCTGGATTCTGTGCACATCTGCATCGAAGCAATGAATATCTGCACGAATCGACTGAGCTAATCTCCTCGTAGACCGTGGTGCGCATCGGACAGTTTTTGGAGATATTGTCCAAGTGGCATATGAACAATCTGGGGTGCGTTGCTTCCATCGTACGGATGGTCCCATCTCGATCCTAAACGCCATATACTTCGTGCAGGTCTCACCACTAGTTTGGAACGCCGAACTGCGAACATGCGCTGAGCATTGCGGATACATCATGGTGCGTAGCTCATGAAGCGCTACTATAATGAAGTTTTGATCATACTACTCACTTCTTAATGACTGCTGTGCAGAGCGCGGATTGTCGTGTGAGCGGGGTATGGGGCAGCGAGGGAGCGCTGATATCATTTCGTCGCTTGACGAACAACAGCTGCAACAGCGACGATGATGGGACGACTGTGATACCCAATACACCGGGCAGTAGGGAGCAAAACATATCGGTTTCGCATGCCACATTGGCTCCGTGCATCGATCGTTTCAAACCCACCTTCCGTGTCTCTTCTGGCGACAACGACGTTCTGCAGTTCGCTGGCTCTTCTCTTCTGGCTCTCCGATCTGATATGTATCTCGCCGGTGTAACGCGTTCGAACTCCGTACGACGATCCTGCGGCCCGCCTGCGTACATGCTCGCACAACACGCTGCTCCCACCGCAAGTTGTACTTCACGCGGCGTTCCCGGAGATTCCGCCTCAGGTTCGCCACATCGGCATGTACGGCCCTCGCTGACCACTCAGCACTCACACACCAGGGCTTCCCGCGACCTATCTGCAGCGCACGCGGCGCTGCATCAACATCTGCTGAATTCTTGAACAACACCATGAACCATATCATTTCGCGCACCTGGGCATCACCGAGCGCGACGGCACCGAGCATCTGTTTCGATTGGACACGGCGTCGCACGTAGAGCCCCAGCAGTGATTGCTGGCGCGGCCGTGGGGCCATCTGTGCCTTTCCGAGCAGATCTCGTCGTCTAGGAGAAGGAGCTTTGACGGATGAACTCGTGCGTTCATTATGCAGCTTCGCGCGCGACGCCCCGTCAGGTACGTAACAGCTACGAGAATTATCCGCAGGCCGCCTTCGCAATGCACCGCGACGAGCGTCCTGACAAATCGTCTTGAGCGGAATCCCCAATGCCATCTTTCGCTCCCATCGCCGGTCTAGATGGTATCACGCTATCACGCTCTCGGACGCAATTGGTGCACACTCACGGCGCATCCTCGGGCTGCTCGCATAGGCCGGTTTTGCTCATGCTAGTGTGCACAGGACATATGCTGCGCGCAGCGGGCAAGTTTTACTCAGGTACTCCCGACGTGGGCCATATACACCGCGTGTGGCCGGACCAGCTGCTTGCTCAGGTGGCGTGCGCAGCAGCCCACCCGCCGTACCGTGTCGACATACTTCCGGCCTTGTCTTATGCCAGTACCAGCACTGCGTGCGCCCTTTCGACGCTTGCACTCGGAAAGCTCCGCACTCTATGAGCTAGTTACCTCTCGCTTGGATCGCTTGGCGCCCCTCCTGCGTCGGACGAACTCTGTGTTGCGAGCCGCGCAAGAAGATACCGGTGTCGGATTGGGATTGAATAGCTGCACTCGCGCGTTCAGGCGAGCCGGCTCGATCAGCCTGGGAAGACTAGAGGGGTGGTTGGCGTATATGGGCGCCATCGCACGACGAGCCTGGCTCCTGCACTCAGGACAAGGTTCACAGTGTAGTCAGCCAGGCGCGAAATGGGTCGTTCTCTCCGTTCGGAGCAGGCAAGTCGCGCCGAGTGCTTAATTGCTATGTGGAGAGTTCAAGTGGATGCGGCGTTCGTGCCATCTTCTCCGTCGTTCGTGATTTGACAGTTTTCACAACTCTCTGGCGGCCAGGACAACAAACATGTCGATTGGCCACTCTGGACTGCGCTCCTTGTGGCGTTCGCCCATCAGTCTGTCGCGGAAAACTGCGGCCGTGTGGACGGCGAGCGATATGTTAGCTGGTTGATATGGCCCGTCTCAGTGCGCCCTGTGGCTTCCCGATTACAGACATATGGCCATAGCTAGTCAGTACCGCGGTGATTGGTCCGTAGGCAGTGATGTATCCGTCGTCACGTATGATAGAGATGTGTGCCGTATTGATTTCTCAATCTAAGTGAGTGTGCCTTCTGTCTGATTTTTTTGATCGCAACTGATGTATACTCTTTGCAGGTTAGCATGTTAAACTGACAGCGCATGCTACTATATGTCCTCGGAGGTCAATGTCGTTGGCGGCCCCTCGCGGTCCGGGACGTGATAGAGTGTCATGCTACCTCCGGCATGCTGTGGACCGAGTGATGAGCTGTGCGCGCACATGCTTCAGGCATGAACCACGACACGATGTGGGGCAGCCCGAACGTGCCAACCCTCTGCCTGTCAACAGCACTGGTCGCACAGTGATAACAAACTCTCCGGGCGGAGCTTGCTGGTTGTCTCCTCTCGTCGTGGTGACCGGTATGCCGTGGATGGCAAGGCGGACACGGTGCTCATGCTCACTACTATTTCATAGATGCCTCGGTAGTCGTTCTTGGTGAGGCTGTACGGCATGCTCCGTCCGGGTTCGTGTTCATCAAGTTCAAGCATCCTAGGTTGAACGATCTGAACAGATGTTCTTGGGCCGCGAGACATTGCGTTTCTCTTCTCTCAATTTCCACCTACATGGATTTCGTAACCGTTCCGCGTTGTCCGGTACGCTTTTCTTCTTTCTTTCATGCTTCGGCAAACACCATTGTAGGTATCGTGTATACTTCTGTGGGTCCATTTAATGGTCTAGATGAAGTTTAACTCAAGTCCAATGCAGGTAGCGCACGTTTTACCTGAAGCTTTGTTCATTCTCATCGTTCTGGACAAAAACGTACCTGAACTTACACATCTCCGTCGGCTGTAGGGAAGTCTCTTACGTTCAAATTACAAGATTCCAAGTTATCAAGCCACAAGTCACCGGCGTATCAAAGCTAGCATCGGACGTCATGTAAACGTCTCTCTTATCGTTTCTATCTACGTTGCTCTTGGTACATGGGTTTGAATACAGTACGGCCTCCAAAAATCTTTAGATGTCCGAGTCTATGTCGCGCACAGAGCGTGAACCCGATACGCGACCTATCCATGGCCTCGGCTCCCTTGACGGCAATGGTGGCTGGTGACTAGTCCTAGTAAGTGGCAGTATTCTCACAGCGAACGTCGCTTACGATGAACAGCTTGTCTTTTGTTTGCCCCACAACTTGCGTACGGCAGAGACGGTGTTTCTTCACTGGTAATATTGCCGTCAATAGCTTACTATAATGCAGGATAATTCCACAGAGTTAGCGTATTCCACGAGAGGCTATCAGCTGCTCTCTCGACCGCTAGATCAAGTCCTCTCTGGTATCTAGTGAGCCTGACATTCATGGATTCTACGTTTACCAACCTTTGATCACCAGAAGCTGTAGACGGGAAACTACTGCACTAGCGTTTTCCGCATCGGCTTTTTTCTCGGACACCAAAGTCAGCGCTCGGCCGCTTTGCAAGGCCCTTGCTTTGATTTCCGTGGCTGTTGAAAGGCCGAGGAGAAGGTTACCAAGCTATGATCTCTTACGGTCGAGCGGCTGCAGTTCCCACCGCGTGTTGCATCTAACGACCATCGACTAAACTTCATTGGGAAGAAAAACATATACAGACGGAGCGCGGTGGCAGCTCGACATTGATATGGTGCCTGACCACGGCATATTCCCAGGTCTTGTCTGCGACTCCGAGCAAGTCCCCTTCTCCGCACTCGTGTATTGTATTCAGCCTAATCATCTACAGCACCTTGGTTTATCCCTATAGTTCAAGCTTTCTTCCCCCTGGGTCTTGAGGACTTTACGAGGCTTCCCGCGGCTGCCATTACGCCAAACGTGAAACACTGCGACTTAATGTTGACATGTGTCTGACATTGCAAGTATCAGTTGAGGTGGGCAGTCTAGTAATGGTCCAGCCACCTGCCGGTCGTACCAAACCTCGTCATTCCGGCATTCACACGAACACCCGTTTTTCTGCCGTAGACAGCCCAAAGAGGTTTGGTCCAGCGATCTGTGGCGTCGCGCTTTCAAGAAGAACACCGATGAGATACCGAACCGTTGGTTTGTGTCGGACGTCGGGGCTAGTTGTTTCCTGTTGCTCAAGAAGGCTAGCATCTCCATGATGTTGGACGGTATGGCATCCTACCGATGCACGACGTTTTGGGACCAGAGATGTTTAATTGTTCAGTGTAATTTGCCCAAAGCAGCATGCAGTCAGAGCTAGAACGAGAGAGTCCAAAGCTGCCAAATTTGAGCGATGTAGAGTGTTGCAACGATACTAATAACCCTCAGATTATGCAGCACACGATAGGTCTCATGCGATGACAGCAATCCTCTCTACTTTATCTGACCAGAGCTTCAACGTGTCGTCCGTGGGTTTCAAGCTATGGTGTAAGAGTAATTCTGTGATGGAAGACCCCAGAGCTTGCCGTTGATCAAAGAAGACCGACAGAAGTACGAATAGTTCGTCATGCTGAGTCTGCGTGGCACGCAGGGAGGACAGCAAACCCAGGCATTTGAGGTGAGGGAAGATGGTCTGCTCGCCCTGAAGCAGAGTGGTGATGGTTTGCGGACAAACCGCTCGGATTCGTAGCTCCCGCACGGCCGTCATCCGAATGAGAGCATCGTGACACTCCACAGCGGGGGCTTTCTCCAGCACACCTGTTGTCTGTAAAGTCAACAGCTGAGAGGCCCACGAGGACGTCGATATCATTTTGCAGATCCTCGTTAACGCTAAGTTTGCGCTGTGTGCTGGTGATCTGCGTGAGGAAAGACTGAAGCGCAGTATCCTCATGGCCGAGACGGCTTCAACCCCACTGTTAAGGAAAAACGTCGCCGTGGACGATGAAGTGCCAAACATACAGCTGGTCGGTACAATTGCAGTCGCACACGACATTCTATTCTCCAATTTGGCTTCCAATGCAGACACGAGATGTTCGAGTTCGAGGGGGTCAAATTCGCACACCGCAATAACCAAAATTGTGTTGTGTGGGAACCCTGCATGGTTGAGAATCTCAGCAAACGTGCCTGGAGCACGCCCAGCAAGACTTAAGTTGCGTAGCCGTGGCAGGAACATTGTCGTCGTTTTGGGTTGTACATCCCCTCGGGGCACGCGAAAACCAAGTTCAAGCTCGAAATCTTCTAGATGTGGGAGGTTCGCGAGGGCTAAGAGTAGTTGTTTCACTGACATAGACCCAGTGTCCAGAGGCCGTATGATTGCGAGCGAACGCAGGCTGGGACGCAGTAAAGGACGCCACCACGATGAATCAAGACCCGTTATGCGGAGGGTGTGAAAGGACGACAGCTCCATCGCACAGAAAGTGGGGCATGCATCTCTTAACGCCACCGACTTGGAAGAGCCGGTGCCATATTTGTTGTCGATTACAAGGGACTCCATGCAGGAGGAGCTCTTCGCATATCGACGGGAGAGGAGAGCCTGGGCGAATTCGACACCGTGGATGGTCAAGTGACGGATTCGTGGAAATTCGTTGAGCACCAACCGTATCGATGGATGGTCAACGGAAAAGCTATTGCGCCCAGCCTGTAAAGTTACAATAAGAGGCACTTCTCGCGAGCGCGCAAGGTAAACACTTGTAGGCTCCTCACTCAGCCCCGTTGGATCGAGCTCTTGCCATAGACATGAAGCGTCCAGAGCTATACATCTCCAACGATGACAGACATGAGTGACCGTGTGGTGGAAGAGGCTGAGAGTTGCGTTTACCGCATACTTGAATATCCTCAGCAGCATCTCTGGCGGCAGTCGCCCCACTGGGGAGAGCATATTCCAGGACGCTAACGTGGTAGAGAGGTTCAAAAAGGTATCTGCTATCTCGTTGAGACTCTGCTGAAATTTCTCGGCATGTTGTTTGATCTTGGAAACAACGATACCCTGCTTGTGATCGGTGACATCTTCCTTCGAGAGGAACTCCATCAGTACCTGTGTTTTGTTCCTTGATCAACGTCTAATCAGAAACGAGTCATCTAATTCCACAGAGGTTCACGAAGCGAACATACAGAAGGATTTCCTCTACAACCGCCACTTTGGTTTGCATGTCCACGATCGTACTGGTGCTGCACATCTTGATAAAGTAGTTGCAATATAGTTGTAACTAGGCTCGTAACCAGTCAGAATGGGTTATGGTTGTGGTCAAGAACCATGAACATTGGTTGACAGCGAGCCGCACACCGCCTACACCGCCACAGTCGGCGTTCGATATTTTCCCACGCACGTCGCGATTCCTCAGGACTCCTCCTTGAGCTCGGTGACTACTCTGTGTCACTATTCCGATAGACTGTCACTAGCAACAATATACAAGATCCTATCTGTGTGTACATAATAGGTAGATTTGAGGAGAGCGACCCTGTAATGTCTACTTCACGACCGTGACTGACACGACTAGAAATATCCAATGAAATGCCAATTCGAAGCTGAGGACTAACCCCAACTTATCCCTGGCTTATATATTACTTAACAGCCCTAATACATGAGGATAACACATTGGAAACACAAGATACTGCGTATTACAAAGAAACAATGAGGAAACAATATGGAACAAGCATGTATTAAAGGAATGCAACGTCCATGCTTTATACTTAAGGTAACAATGAGGTACAAGATCCGAGATTAAAATAATGAGTGAAAAGCATGTATTAACCGACAGATCGTAACAAATACCCCCTCCCTACAATCGCGTTGTCCCGCACCAAATTGGTTTGGCACATAAACAGTACCAAGAATCAACCAATAGTTACTCAACAGACAAGCAATAGCACAGGAAACGCTCCTGAGCAGGACAAAGAAATGCAACCTTCCTGCAACAAACTTATCAAGGACACAGACTCGGACACGCCAAGTGACAGCTGGACAGACACAGACCACAAGCAACTGCCAAAGACGACATTGGTCAGGCATAACACAATGAAGACCCTAGGAAAGCTCTCACATGCTCATCACGAGTCTATTGCCATATACGAAAGATATTGTACAGAATGCGACAAAGCTCTATATGCTCTCCACACGCAACAAGACATCCGAAAGCGTGATAAGCTATTAGGACTCGAGCGGTTCTTCTACGTCAGCAAAGGAAAGACAGGCCAAATGCGAATATTTAAATACTTTCGCCAACAGGACCGCACAGCTAGAAGAAAGGAACTTGAGCCTTCTGATCCATCAAGTTAGCATTCTGGCATACTGCCAAGTAAGAATACAGCATCCAGACATACAGCAATACAACCCCATAAGTCAATAACTTATGACGATAACTATACAAGATGAAATACATAAACAAAATA
>JAAIFI010000261.1:0-46841 GCA_011032875.1 Phlebia tremellosa
TGTAAGGCCTAGCATCTGGAGCCCATAACCTGTTAAAGGTATAGAAAACCCCAAAGTCTAAATTATTGACATGAACAGGAATCAAACCCATGACCATCCGTACTCTAGACTGGACACTCTACCACTGAGCTACCAAGCCAATAATAGCGGTACTCAGAAGTGGAGTAGGTGTCTAATGAGGACTCCGGCTGCTTCCTATGCGATATGTCTGGAAATTTCTAAATTTCGGCTCGCGAGGTGCGTAGATTCTGACCTATGTGGAGTGCTATCCAGACATTCCACAGTAGATGTACTACATATTTACATAGCATTCTAAGCAATTTTATGGCTTAATGTATGTAAGCCTCTTCTTTCACTCAAACTGGGCCTTGACGATTGACTGAACCGGTGCCAGACCAAATGCCTCCCATCTGGAGGGTCAGATATGAGTGACTAGAATGAACAATACACAAACAACCTACTGCTCAAATGCTCAGTCGTTAAGTCAGTAATAGCAACCTGTGTCCACCTGTAATGCAGCCAGTTTGAGGTGATAGACAAGCTCCTTCACCGGAGCATGAGTGAACAAATGTTCAGTTACCTTGGTATGGTTCTAAAACCAGTTTCTCCTTCTTCAGAGTTGCGCTGCCATGGGAATTATAAGTCATTAGAATGAATAAGAACAAATACTACTCATTTGAATGAACACACACAATGAGATATACGTCAGAGACTCGCAATCATGTGTGGAAAGGACACTTGAGTGCCAGGTGCCCTTACCACTGCAGTTCTTCTTATAGATGGCTAGTATCTTACTGAGATATTGACATTTGCGCTTCTGCATAATGACAAAGGAGTGAAGATGAAACAGATTGACCGTATGGGTGTTTTGGGTTTCTAAACTGAGAACTATATGATACACCATTAGCATACAGTCACTGTATACACAAGAGGTGATAACAAGGTTTATGCTCACCAATGTCTCGAATAGAAGGCAAGGCAGCAACAATATTACATGCCATTGACCAGACTGCCAAATGGGAAGATGAGGTTATCACAATGTTCTGTACCTGCATTGCCGCACTAGTGGGTTTGCTCCTTACTGCTTGAAGTGTTGTCCAATGTTCGTTCTGACTGTAACCACCTCTGCATTGTTGCATTTGCCACTAAAGTTGCTCATTTGTATTTGTCGCAAAGTGTAGGAGATGTTGTATCTCATTACAAGCAGGAGCATTGTTTGTAGAGTAGAGCCTATCAGTATACCTAATGGATGGGCTATGAGACACACATACCCTCATTGGTGTTATCCTCGTTATCTAGCCCGCCCTAGAGCTCAAGGTTTGTAGTTGTCATATTTTGACTTAAGTTTGAAGCTCTTCTCTGAAAGTAGGCCCAAGTTACGGTTGTGGACTCTTTGCAGTTGCACAAAGGATGGAAGATTGGCCTTTTTATCTAGTGTCAATATCAGAATGACCTTTAAAACTTCAGTAGAAAGCGTAGGTATAGGGTTGGGGTTGAGCAAATTGGAGAGATGTGGTGACACTCACGAGGCTGGTGCAAGATCCTCCACCACTTTGCAATGCCTGTTAGATTCCAGTTCCTCGCTTCGTAAATCTTCCATGAATGCAAATAGGTGAGCCATGTAGTACATATCTCTGGCAGCTTGAGTTCCATCTGTATCGGAACCATCTACAAGTTTAGCTGTGTCGTTCTCTGCAGACGTGTGCAGTTCATCCTGTTCCTCTACCCAATAGTTATCCTCATCCTTGCTACCACCACTCTCCTCTGATGAGGCATTGACCTTGTCTTCTATCACAATGGCTGATAGTCTTGCTGCTTTCTTCTTGTATCCTGAGATCAGTTCTGGATAAGAGAATGGCGGTGTCGGCATTTTAACAAGACCTAACGGCTATATAGCCAATGTTAAGAAATCAAAATAGGCTTGAATGGTGATAGACGTACCTCAGAAAGTAGAGCCAACACTTTATCAAATGCTAAATCAGCCATTTCACCAATTTGGAAACACAAGGGTAGATGCTTCCCTTCAAGCTTCTCCATTTGATCCTCTGTCAGCTGCTCCAAAGTCATATTATGCACGTATCCTGCAAATTTCTCCCTCTGCTGGTAGACACCAAGTTTGGCTAGTTGTAAGAGTGCATTTTTGTGGAGCTGTATGTGGCGCAGCATAACCAGAAACTCAACATAGGTGAAGTTAGGGATAAAGGTACATGCAATTCCAAAGAGCTTCTTGAGAAACAGTGATCCATGTTGCCAAGGAAGGAACATAATGGTCAGATAGTATTTACAGTGAATGATGAGGAGTTTGATTGTATGCGTTACAAAGGGCATTGAGAGACTTGTAGTTTTGGGATGAGATGAAGCTTTGATTAATAGGAAAGAAATGTCCGTAACTTCAAATGCTTTTCTCTGTGATGTAGTTGTGCCAAACCTTTATGAAGAACTTTGCCCTAAGGACACTGCGTAATCTCTCCATGTGAGACAGATCATGTCTGGCAAAAGCGTCAAAAAGGTTGCCTGTAGAAGTATGAGTGTGCTATCTTAGGACAGACAAAATGAGAGTACTCATCAAATACGAAGTGAATGACAAATGTGAGACAAAAGTGTAGATCTACAGTGATATGTTCTGCAAGACATGCTTGAAGTGCATTTGTATAAAACAACCAAATTGCCGCACTGTCATCTTGCTTATCTGTATTTACCACATCTTTCAAGATAAGTCCACCTTCCTCTTGATCATGTAAGGCAATCAAGGTATTATGAACAAGATATTCACCGCCTAGGGTAAGAATGTGGGTACCACTCTGTTCATTGTCTCGCAGAACCTTCTGAACATGACCGGCATCAGATATCGTAATGAGTGGACTAATATCCAGAAAGATTGGTGCAGTAAGACTGATACCGTATCTTTGAAGAGAAAATGTAACATGCCCTACAGCTGTTAATGATGCATTCAAAATGTTGTGTGAGCCTTGTTAATTTGCAGCACCATTCACACCACTAGACAATATAGCTATGTTGAACTTTGCACAAAATTCACAACAGCAGAGTAGTAAGACAGCGTTATCCTCTGCAGGATTATTACCTCGAGTAGATAGGACAGCTGGCAGTATTACAGGGCACCCTGGCATAGGCATCTTCAAAACAGTGCAGTCCATCGCAAGAACGAGAGGTATATGTTTGTAGCCTCGCTTCTTTGGATCGTCAGCCAACCGTTGATGAGCGGGCAGGGTGTGCTCCACGAAATATGACCGGAATTTTTGCGACGTTCAGCAGGAACGTAACCAAATACGAGGCAATGTCATGCCAGGCGCACAAGTTCGACTTCAACATTACCATCACTTGTAACCTTTCACTCTTTATTTATCTATGTTTACCCAACTCTCCAAGGCTGAGTTCATCGCGGCAATCATTGTGGAGGTCATGACGGTGCTCTTCATTTCTCTCTCCTTGATCATCGACGAGGGAGGGAACCGCTGCTGCAATCGACCAGGCATCATTACTGCAGCACTGGACCGAGCTGATTGACTCGACATCTTCACTACCAACCCCAATTATTCGATTGGGGGCAAGGCGTTTGAGGAAGTGGCAGTGGTTGCAGAGGCTAAAGGAGAGGGCTATCTGCTGCAAAGGAACTCGTGCTCCTCAAGCAAGCATGCAGCACAATGATTTGCAAGAAACTTAATAAGTGCAGCTCACCTCTCATAATTTCTGATAGTGCTAATCATCCAATGATAGAGGCTTGCACTGCTTCTGACCTCATCACGTGAATGAATTACAATAATTTTGACTTGCAAATTACTGGCAAATATGACATCATCTGCATTGGATGGCCCCTGACAAAGTTTGTTCTTCCGAGTAATGTGGGCTTGAAGGTAGAGCTCAACATCTTCTATAACGCATGGAAGAACGGGATGGCTCGTTTTGAATAACTGTTCCCAGTGGAGCTGACTGCTCAAAGTTCTGCGAGGTAGTTCCATGCTTCATCTGTAGGTACTGGCAGCAGTGCTGTCCCGCCAGTATCCATTCCTGCTCCTCCATCTGTGCTCATCCCAGACTCTGGGTCCAGTGGTCCCGTCACCACCTCTCCCGCCTTCTATGCCACCTCACCAAGCTGTGCCAAGCAGTATCACTGAGGTTATTCTAGCAAATGGCAACACTATAGTGACAAAGAAGCCAAGGAAAAGGCAGTCAAATGCAGGAGTGTCGAGAGGTCCTTGCAAGAAGGCCAAGACTGCATCAGTAATACAAACAGTGTTAAATAGCAATGTATCCTCTGCTCCCGCCACCTCTATGCTCACCAGTACCCTCGCAATTGCCAGTTTGCAGACTGCTAGTGCAATACAATCCACTGCATAGATACCGTGTCGTGTACAACAGTAACCAATTAGTGTAGTTTTATTGATGACTAACAATGCAAATGTGACACTACAGTATTAGTGAAAATGCGCCAATAAACAAATGAGAAATAGAGGAATTATCAATTTGAGGATGAAAAACTTTTAAGAGACGATGACAACATGATCAAACATGACAAGTGCAGCTGATCTGACGACAATCAAGCTTATGATGTCACTCAATGAGTCCAGTGTGGCACCTGTGCTTTGATGCCACATGGGTTCTGATCACTGTAATGGCAAGTCTCTACATCTTTCTCCTTCATTTAGAGTGCAAGGGCACACAACATTTTTTGATGGACTTACTACAATACATTGTACAATAATTATGACAATTTTTGATAAATTTTTCAAAGTGCTCTGCTGTGTGAACGTGTCACTTGTGCAACTAACCTTGACTTTCAGGCGGGCTTAATCTAGATGCTGCACTGTCAGATCAATAATGTTAATCATGGTTTGTTGAAGAGTTGTCGTGTACGCTCACGTGCTATATGCATAGAATAGGATGTGTAGCTATGAAATGTATTGCACTATAGGAAGACCCAGCGGAACTGGACTCTATCAGCATGTATTACAAAGTGGATAGAGGTAATCTAGGTAGAGAGAAAAATAGTGAGCTGTGGCAGAGTAAAGGGCTAGAAATGATGTGCTCAGACATTGAAGGGTGGGAGGGCAGGCACACAACAGCTCATAGGCAGAGAGCAAGCTTGCCAAGTGATACCGCGTGACATCAGAGGAAGAGCGGGAATGCCGAGCTATGCCTGTGGCTAAAGAACTGCCAAGTTCATAAATGAAGTGCCTGCGTTCAATTGAGAGGCAGGCAGAGGCAAGCCATGCAATAAAACGGACTGCTGAATGATGTCGGCCTCATTTTCCAAGGAGATGCAGCTGTTACTGAGGAATGTCAACAGCTAGAGTCTGGATGTAGCCGAAGATCTGCGTGTATCTCAGCAAGACTCTTAGCTGTGCACTTTGATCACTGATATAAGCGAGAAATCTTTACTTTAAGAAGCAATAACAGAGTTTGTTTATTTATTATGTAGGATATGAAGTGTGTAAAAGGACAGCCAAACACGCGATGGGCATGTATAAGCGACAGGCGGAATTGCCGAGCAGCAAGACTTGGAAGAAAGCAGCGGGAGATTGTCGGAAAGAGCACGAGAGGTGGGCACATGGCGTAAAATGTGACTCACTGGCGTCTTGTGCGCTCTCTCAATTGTAGCTGCTCATCCACCCCCATAGAGCCTGCAGCAGGGCCCTTATCGTACACAGAAACAGGAGTTTTATTCGAGATTTGACCTGGAGTGTGTAGTAGAAGAAAACTTTGGGCTATCAGGCCTGGTGTCTAGTGTTTTGCATATCAGTCTAATTTGCCACTAGGTAAGTGAGGTCGAGGTAAGTTGCTTACTGTTTTTCTCTGTCTCAGCTATGCCAAAGATCTTCAGCAACTGCACTATCATTACCAGATATGAGCCTATCACCATCTCGAGACCAACTGTTAAGTGTTTTGCCAATATGGGCAAGCTGTGCCCAGTCAACAATCTGCTGCACAAGCCACTCATACATCACATTTTTGATTCGGAAGTCACTCAGGAAGTGCAAGAAGACATTGATCGCAAGGCTGTTATTGTTAGACTTTTTCACAAAAGACAACTACTCAACCACATCTCTTCACTCCCTTCATTGCTCATTAACATGAGAGAGAAGCTCACCTATGACATTTCTGAATTATTATTAGATATTCATTTTCATAAGACCCTTTGCACAAAGGTGTATTGCAACCTCTTTGCTACAACAGCTGAAAGGATGCAGTCCCTATATGTGAAAATTAATACAGATAAGCATCAGTTGGCAAACTGACAGTGTTGTCGACTGAAAACGATGAGCAAAAGATCTATTGCACTATTCACAGACCTAGGTATGAGAAATCTGAAGTTGACCAATATGGAGTAGGGGTAAATCAAGCGAGATCTCAATGTTGTTAGTTGCATATCATTTAGTAACCTTAGCACTCACTTTGTAGACATTTTCAAGGAGCTAGTAGACCTTGACATCTCAATTAACTACTAGAAAGGAAATAAAAATTATTTTCTGATAGTGAATGACATGATGACAGAGAATCTTCTCCTTCATTCTTTTAAAAGAAAGATACAAGCTGTAACTAATGTTGCTGCTAGAAATGGCTGCTTATAATGTATTTGTCACAACTGAATAGTTCTCCAATTTACTGACTGATCAGTAATGTGTTGTTCTCTTTAATGGTGTGAATTCTATAGTTCTAAATGCTGAGATTGTGGAAAAGATCATTACAAATGTCATTAATGATTTACTGGTTCAATCTATTGACTAGGTTAGTCGTTTTATAGCGCAAATGGGCCAGCACTATGACACAACCTGTAAATAACTTGATTGCACAAGTTTATACCCTTCAAACTCTGCAAAACTTGCAAGCAGCTCTTATTAAGCCTTACAGAAAACAGATTGACACTATTCCAACATCAACCAGCAACCCAACTTCTCATACACCTAAGCTTAGAGAGCCTTCAGCTTTCTAAGAAGCTGACAACAAGACCAAGTTAGAGGAATGACTTAATTTAATTGTTTTGTGATGCGAGCATGAGAATGTTGTTTTTGACAAGCAACACATTGTCATGGCTTTGTCAAAGTTGCAAGGGCTGGCTTATCAGTATATGAAATTGTACTACAACCTCATGCGTGAAGAAAAGGACTTTGGAACCTAGAAAGTTTTCTTAGAAAAATTGGCTCATATCTATGGACAATGTGACAATAAAGAGAGTACAAAGAAGGAAATTAATGCACTGTTCACCAATAAGGACCTTGCTTCTAAGGACTTTATTAAGCATTCAGAATACTTTTTTACTCTGGGACGTATCACCAAATATGACAATGGACTTCTCATTGGCAAGCTCTGTGCGGTTATTTTCTGAGACATACAGTTACTAGTTGCTGAAAAGGACAAATTGACAACACCAAAGGAATAAACTAAGTTCCTTGACATATTGCTTAACATTAACAATATTGTCAACCCTAAGAAGTCTTGTAATATGGTGTTTAGCAAAAGTGGCAGTGCAGAAGACAGTAATTTGACTCCTATGGACATTGACTTGACTGAAAAGTTGAAGAGCAAAAGCAAGAACAAGCAGTTAGCAGCAGCAACAGCAGAGAAAGATGACAAAAAGAAGTTCTATCATATTTACAAGAAAGCATCACATAACACAACTGATTACTACCATCTTGCTAAGAATGCTGATAAGAAGTCTAAACCAAAGTTCTCTATGGGTGGCGATTCAAAGTAAGAAGGAAATGAAACATTTACAACTAAGATCTTTAAGGTGAAGAAGACACAAGTTATTGAGTAGAAATCATGGACAATAAGAACAACACACCCCCACCTTCAGTAACTATTGCAACTGCAAGAATTGAGGAGATAGAGAAGCCTAAGAAATTGGTAGCTTTTGTAGAGGATGAACTGCAGAAGCATGCCCCTGTCAAAGACTCAGATTTTTTGAAATGCTACATGTAATTAAGTACAAACATGTGGCTAGTAGACCTATCATCGACATTAATATCACTGATATTGATAGTGAAAAAACTTGTAAATATTTCTCACAGCAAGAATTCATTTAAATTACCAGTAACACTATGGGTCTACAAAAGAAAAGTGTAGATCAAATTTCTGGTTGACTCAAGAGCCACAATGTCTTTCATCAATAAATCAATCATTGAAAGTAACAACCTAGTATGGCAAATTCATATAATGTATATAATGCAAATGGGACTCTCAATAAACATAGACAGATTGACAAATTTGTACATGCTTATGTTAAAGTTGGATTGCATAAGTTTCAGAGAAAGAGTGTATCAAAAATTGTTATATCAACTGGATTTCGATAGAGAAAACAAAAGACTGACAAATGACAGAGTTTATTGCAGAGATACTTGAAAAAAATTTTGAGGAAGATGACAATGACACTTCCAAGTGGAGGACAACAGTTCTCAAATATTTTTATAAATTTGGCAACATCTTTTCTAGGAAGAAATCAGAGTGGATGCTAGTGCGCAAACTGTATGACTACAATATTGACTTCAAGAAAGACGCCTCTCTTCCTCAACCAGCCAAATTATAAGGAACACAATTTCTTAGATGAATAGATTAATGAAGAACTTTGAAAAGGTTTATATTGCCAAATTAAAAAGTCTAGTTACTGCATCTGTCTTACTATTAAGAAGCATGATAGATCCCTACAACTAGTAGTGAATTACTAAAAACTATATGACATCACTATAAAGAATCACTATTTTATTTCACATATTGCAGACTTGATTGATTCACTCAGTCAGGCGTCGATATTCACTAAACTTAACTTGTGATGGGAGTATAATAATATTCACATCCGAGAGAGTGACAAATGAAAAATAGTCTTTATCACACATTGTAGGCTTTACAAAGCTAATGTAATGTATTTTGGTTTTTTAAATGCATCAGCAACCTTTCAAGTAATGATAAATGATATACTTGGTGACCTCATATGAGAAGGACACGTCATAATATACTTAGATGACATATTGATCTTTATAGACAATATTTGTAAACACCAAGAAATTACACAAGAAATGCTGAAGCGACTACAAGACAATGATCTATTTGCCAAACCTGAGAAATGCTTTTTTGATAGAGTAGCATTAAGTACCTAGGCATGATCATTGCAAAGGGACATATCAAAATGGACTCCAAGAAAGTTTCAGAGATTAGAGAATGACCAAGACCTATCAAGGTCAAGCAAGTCCAAGCTTTCTTAGGTTTTGCAAACTTCTATCAAAGGTTTATCAAAGACTTTGCAAAACATGCTAAATCACTCACAATACTTATCAAGAAAGACCAGCCATGGACTTGGGGTGAGGAACAAGAGCAAGCTTTTGCTAGCCTGAAAGAGGGCTTCACTTCAGCCCCTATTCTTCGAATCTCAAACGATGTCAATCCATTCAGACTTGAGACTGACACCAGTAATTTTGCAACAGACGCAGTCTTATCCCAATTTGACTCAACTGACAAGTTGTGGCAACTAATTGCTTTCTATTCTAAGTTACTCAATGTTTATGAAAGAAACTATGAGATTTATGACAAAGTAATGCTTGCAATCATTTATGCACTCGAGAGATATAGGTAGTACTTAGAGGGACACCCTGAGGTTGTTGCAATATAGTCAAATCACCAAAATTTGAACTGTTTCAAGACAGCTCAGAAATTAATTAGAAGATAGGTGAGATAGACTCTGTACCTCACACAATTTAACTTTACAATACAATACAAGCTAGGAAAAACAATGCTCACTGCAGACCCTCTGTTCAGAAGGCCAGACCATGAAGAGGAAATAAAACTCAATAATAGAGATCAAATTCTCTTAAAACTCAAATTTTTTGCCATATCAGTATTGATTTCTCACATGAGTCACCCGTAAATGACGATCAGCTCCTAAGAGAAGTCAAAGAAGCAGTGCTACACAATGACGTTGCTAAAGACTATTAGCAATTGTTGAAGTCTGGTCTTAGGAAATTTAGTAAATCACTAGAAGATTGAAACTATGAGAATGAGCTTTTACTGTATTGAGGCAAAGTCTACATTCCAAAAGGTAAAAATGACCATCTTCAAAGGCACATAGTTCAAATGCATCATGATCTACCTTCTGTGGGACACCCAGGTCAGTGGAAGACATATGAACTGGTTTCTCAGAACTACTAGTAGCTAACTATGTCTATCTTTATGAAGAAGTATGTGACAGGTTGCGACACATGTCAGCGAATAAAGAATTGCCTACAGCAACCTTATGGACCCTTGTAACTCAATGCAGTTCCAGAAGCATAGGATATCATTACAATTGACCTTATTACGCTACTATTAGAGTTAAATGAATATGATGCTATCTGCATAGTTATGAACAGGCTTACTAAATGAGCACACTTCTATGTCATCACTGATGAGTTCTATGCAAAGAACTTGGCCCAGTTACTTTATGACAGAGTATAGCCTTTACATGGTCTACCTCTCCAAATAATCTCAGATTGAGGAGTACAGTTTGCAGCAATCTTGTTCTAGGAATAGTGCAAGCTGTTGAGCATAGAATTGACAATGTCTACTACATATCATCCACAAACAGATGGGTAGACTGAAAAAGTCAACCAAACTCTATAGCAATATCTTCATTGCTACATTGACTACTAGAAAGACAACTTGTCAAAGTTACTTAGCTCAGCTGAGTTTGCCTACAACAGTGCAGTATACAAAGGTATAAAGGAGAGTTTTTTCTTCTTGAAATATAGTCTACACGCAAGGGCTGGTCCCACACTTATGAAAGAAGTTCATCAAGCAGACCTTGATGACATCACGTGAAATAGACAGCAAGCCTAAGAGCAAGCAAAAGCAGCTCTCAAGCTAGCGGCAAAGTGGTATTATGATCAGAGAGTCCAGAAAGTCCCTCTCAAAGTAGGTGACAAAGTTCTCTTAAACTTACGCAATTACCAAACTACTAGACAAAAACTTACTGCACACTATTTGAAACTATTTGAGATAGTTGAAAAACTCTTGCTAGTTACCTTTAAACTGCTAAAATGCCCACCAAGAATGATAAAAATATATTCTGTCTTCTACGCCAGCAAGCTTATTCTCTACTACAATGCTGAAATTCCAGTTCAGAAAGGACCTGAAGCGCAACCAGAAATGGTTGATGGACACAAAGAGTGGAAAATTGAAAAGATTCTCTCATCTTGTCGCTACTGCTGCAAACTCCAATACCTCATTTGGTGGAAGAATACCATGCCTAAAGAGGATAGTTAGAAACTAGTCAAAAACCTCAAGGGAGCTCAGAAGTATGTGCCAGAATATCACCGAGTACATTTTTATGCAATAAATGTGCTAGACAATAGTTAGACATTTGCGCTAATTAAGAAGGGCTTCACACTCCAAGTAGAGCTTCATAAAAGCAAGAAATCCACCAAGAGAAGCAGTAATATAGCAGGCTTTGTTCTGTATGCTAGTCAAGACTAAAAAATTACTAGCAAAACTTAAGTTTCTATTCTAACAGGATTAAGAATACAACTCTTAACTAGTATCTATAGTTGTATTACACCCAAAAGTAAACCCACAGTGAAGAACATTGAGACAAGAGAAGGCATCATTGATCGTGACAATTCAGATTAGATATGAGTCATTCTCAAGAATACTAGCAACTCAAACCTGAAAGTCAACAAAAGCAATTCTATCACTCAACTTATTGTAGAGTGAATTGTTGACTGTGATGTCAAAGTGACCTAATTCTAGACAATATTTGATGTACAACAAAGATATTATGGTCAAGACACACTCTTCTCATCGAAGCTTGAACTAGAAGCAGAGATAATGTCACAAATTTGCATTTTCTAAATATTTATTAGTTACATAATCAAGAGGTGCATGACTGTGGGACTTATTTTATTTTATCAGCTCGTGAAGGGTGAAAGGCATTCCATATTAGGAATATACATCATAGACCAAGGCTTTAGACTTAGTAGAGTAGCTAGACCAGTTCTGGACTGAGTCCAAAGGATACTAAATTCACAATGTTGTATGTAGGGTTTAGGTTGATTAGTTTAGCCATAGGTCTACAACTCCTTGGCAATGAACCTTGGGCTGGCCATTGCTAAGGATGGCATTATTATGAGGAATGTGTTACATGACTAGATTAGTAACATAGATTACCAGGGGTCTCTATTGGTCTCTGGGGTACTAGTACTCATATAAATAAAGAGGCACTCTAAGGGCTACCCTCCTCAGACTTATCTACTTATTGTCTATCCAATCACTAAGGCCTAATAAGCCCTTTATTATCTCTTGCTCATATACATTTATTATCTCACAAGTGAGTACTTTATTAATGTATTTGTTATAGTCACACTCTCCTTAAGGAAATTCTCGACTCTTTGTCATTTTCAATCTTTATTTGTTCATAAGATTAAAGGTGATATGTTTCATTATTCTACATGACAAAACTAACTATTAGAAACTTAAACTCAATTACTGCTCAGAAATTGGCAAAGTGCAATAGTAACAAGTATCACATTAGCTTAATAGAACAACAGAATTGTTGTGAGAACTGGTCAGTGGCCAAGGACGTGGCCAATATTCTTTATTCATAGACTCTTGTAGCATGAGAGTATAGCCTCAGTAGTATAAAGCACTATTATTTACCAAAAGACAATTGTAAACACTAGTATGTATACTGTTGAGTATCTTAGCTGTATAACAGTCTATTCTGCTTTACTTATCTATGTCCAAGATACTACTATAGCAATCTAGTCTATTCTGCTTTATTTACACGTCTCTAAGCTTTGTATTCCACTAAGAAGTCCAAGTCATTGTCATTATGCTATTGTACAAAAAGGGAAGCTCCAAAGTGTGTAACAAAATTATGAGGAATAGTAGAGGTCCTTCTGTTAATTAATAGTCTGAATAGACAGTTATATAGTAATGTCAGAACTTAGAGAAGGGAAAATAGGAAATAAGATTGTTATTAGCACCTCATTTGCAGATGCTTTTTCTAGCTAAATTGTATAGTTGGTATTAAAAAATAAATAGAAATACAAACCAGCAGTATACCTGAAAACACTGAAGGCAAATAACAAGACCACAGAGTCTTTGTTGTATGTAAATAAGGATCTGTAGTTACATGTGAAATAATACTCACCTTTGATGCATGTTATATATAAGTGGCAATGTATAAGAGTCTGGATAAGGAAGATGTGAGTTATCAGGCTTATAAATGCATATGTATCACAATTCAGAACACTGAGTCAACTAGAGACTATAAGCTCATAAGCTGAAAGTTTTAAGCCCAGAGCCTTGTGCCGGCCATGCTGCTGGCACCTCATGACCTTGTTCCACCTCATCAGCTACTGTGCAATATGGTCATTGATGTCAGAACCTGCATATAGCACAACCTGACTTTTATGTCAGCACTCGACAAAGAGACTACCTGAGCATCATCAGCCATGCAGATGTCTCTAGAAGACTTACCTAGTCAATGTTTGTATGTTTCTATACATTTGGTTATATACTCAGCTAATTTTATTGATTGGAACATTTCCTTAAGGTCTAATTGCATGTATATCAACAACACAAAGACGTCAGTAGTCGTATCACACGTATTGGGATGTAGAACACAATGTAAGGGCCAGCACTTGTTTGTAGCACAGTGATGGCACGACGCTGCTATGACCACACCAGATAATTATCAGAGCTCAGGCTCTGGGCTCTGGACCCAAGGCTCCGAGCCCTTCCTCTCAGTCAATCAGCTGTTCTCTCACGATCTAGCATTAAATATAGTATTATCAAGCAGTATAGACTCTCTTCACACAGTACACTTGATATATGATAGAGACTTATGTACAGAGGTATGAGAGGTATATGATACTTATATTACTACATTGCAGTTACTTTTTTTTTTTTTTTTTTTTTTTTTTTTTTTTTTTTTTTTTTTTTTTTTTTTTTTTTTTTTTTTTTTTTTTTTTTTTTTTAAATTAGATCAATAGGAAAGGAATAAGATTTAGATAGATTATAATAGTGAATACAATGTGTTTTAATTATCATCTCAATTACTATGAAATGTAGTTACAACTAATAAGAGCCTCATCAAAGCAAGTCTTTATTATGATACATAAAATACAATGTAGTGAGTGTTATACACTAATTTATTTAAAGAGCTAATAAAGCAGTGCTATTGATACATCAAGAAAGTTTGGAGCAAGTAAGAAGTATTGAAAAAAGTCAATCAAAACCATCCTAGTGGATGCCTTTTCGTAAAAAAATTTAGGATTTACGGATGTTCTAAAATTCAAACTCAGTCGTGCAAGTGAATTTAGAGAGGGTTGTCCGTATCCATAACACTGCGCGTGATAGAATAGATATAGAATAGAAACAGTGTCAATTTAATTTTTGTGTGTTGCTGAAGTCTGTTTCCGCTTGCAACTTTGTTGTATGTCATTGCAACATCATGAATAGTGTTGATCTCTTGGATGAATCAACTGCTGATGACAAACATCGGTCACATCAGGCCACTCTCGCTGCTTTGCTCATCCTCGAGGCAGAACATGCCCACTCTGCTCAGCTGGACCAACGTGCCAACACAAGATTTTGTGTTTGCTGCCCAGAACTGGTGCCCAATCCAAGGTTTGCGACATCGAGGCGGTATCTTTATGAGAGCTGCAACGATTGTGCTTATATCACCACGATGGGATTTGATGTTCAGACATTTGAATAGTTGCTGAATGAGGCCAGCTTTGCAGAGCGGTGGAACTCAACACCAATTTTCAGAGCGGACACAAATCTGAATGGAGCGCCACGCTTGGGCGCCCAGTCTCTCGATGCAGCTAGTGGCCTTGGTTTATACCTGCATTGGCTGTGCTCAACAATGCGCGAGACGAGCTTGCAGGAGATCTTCACGCTGGTATCATCAACCGTCAGCAGGTACTTAGTGTTTGCACAACAAATCCTCCTGAACGTACTGAGGGAGCTGCCAGATGCTAGGATTAGCTGGCCAGAACAGATTAAGGAGTACGAAAGGCTCTCTGCACTTGTACAGATGAGTGATAGCAGCGCAGACTCAGCCAGCAGCTGACACAAGTTGCTGATAAGGCTCAACATCAACTACTCCTGAGTGCGTTTGAAAGTGTCAACAGATTGAACCTGCCAGTTCAGGTCTTTGCAGATGCTGAAATTGAAAACGCGACTTACAACAGCTGGTTGCATGAGCACTTTGTCAGTTCTGTAATTGTCTTTGCTTCTGATGGTAAGCTAGATGTATAACATGTATGCTCGTCAGTCTTACAATTTCTCTGATTCAAGTGTGATCTGAAAGGTGATCTTGAATGCACCAGGCAGTTGACATGATGCACGTGTTGCCCGCCCAATATACAAACTCCTTTGCGAGAAGACACCAGATGGCTATTTCTTAGTCGCAGATACAGCTTTTTCTCGAGGTACCAGACAAATAGCAGGTTGAATTTGCTGTGCGCTTAAACAAGGTGAACGACTTCCTGCCGATGAACAGGAATGAGCGCAACGGCTTGCATATGATAGACAGCTTCTATCATATCGCCAGACAGCTGAATGGGGTATGTGGTCTATTCAGGGAGTCTTTGGTCGCCTCTGATTGCCACTGACAATAGAAGATGATAAAGAGCGAAGTGACATGTTGGAGATTTGCATGCGGCTAACTAACGTACGCACAAAGCGTGTCAGAATTAATCAAATCTGAAGTGTGTATATGCCTATCTGGAAAGATGATGATGCGGGACTATGGGATAGTTTTGAAACAATGTTATTTGGAGAAATTCAAAGAGTAGATCGAGTAGCACGCTTTCATAGTGGACACTGAGTGGTGGTGCTATTGCTTTAGAATCGTACACTATATACAAGCTATTTGGTCATCTAGTGATCAGACGTTTTTGGTGTCAGATTCCAATAACTCAATGGAGATGAGCTACAAGCTGACTCCTCAATTTTTAACTGTTCGACAGGAGAAGAGATAACAAGGTCCAAAGGACCAGGTGCATTGTCGGGCTATTGAATATGCTCATGATGGTGAGAATGGGGGGTATTGTGAGCACGAGAGAGGTTAAGTGGCTTGCGAGGAGTTACAAAAAGTGCCAACCTGTCTTGCCTTGGCGAGAGTAACCAGCAGCCATCTTCATCAAACGCAGTTGACCACCGCTTGCGAGGGATGCTAGGTGTGGTCTGATAGGCCTGAAGCATCTTGAGCTTTATCTCCATGCGATCAGCACGCTGAGCTTCACCATGAGCCTTCTCTCGCTCGGCATCGAGCTGACCACGTACTTCTCGTAGCTCAGCTTGTAAAGAAGAAACCTGATTGGCTTGAAGCTGAAAGGCGAAACGCTGCTGGTCACAAAATTCCATTGTCTTTGGATCAAACGCAGCCTGAATGGTATCAAGCAGTGAAGAGGACATAGCTCCACAACTACACTTCAGCGGTAGGGGCCCATCAGCACGAGATGGCTTCTTAACAGTGGAGGAACTTTCTGCCACCTTTGATGAAGTTGCGTGTGCATGAGCGGAAGCGCGGCTATGCAGACCGAGCTCGAGGAGAGTAGATGTATCCGACGAGGAATCAGATATCTCAATTACACTATCTGATGATGACTCCACAATGTCCGTCTCTGGATCACCGAGCTCACGAGTGGCAGCCTTTGAGGTAATGGCTTCCTCCGCTTGCCAGATGAGTTGGAGGTACTCAAGACCTCCACAGTTCCCGTAGGCTTTGTCATGTTTGCACACTAGACAACTCAATCAATTATGAGGGTTTAAACATATTTCATAGTGCTTATCTGATTCCATTTTGCACAAAGTGCCTTGACTTCACGCTGAGCACAATCGTTCTTACGCGCAAGCTTATTGTACTTGCGTGTCACTACCTTCCATCCGTCAGGCCCGATGGGCTTGTAGCGCAAGGTCAGCTGTTCTAGGCGAAGGAGATCACTGTCGCTGTAACTCTGAGCACCTGGACACCAACCCTTTCTGGGTGCCTTATTGTCCTTACGGCTTTTTGCAGTGGTCGCCTTACTCTTACCCTTACTCTTGGGGTTAGGTGCAGGCTTCTGCAAAGATGGAGGTGGTGACGGTGACGGTTGGCTCAGAAGTGGTGCACTGGCTGGTGGCAGTGGCTGAAAGAGTACCAAGGAAGGGAACATAAAGAATTGACCTGGTTGAACGGAACGTGTGGTCAGGTTTTGCTCTGCCGTTGGCTCTGCTGGTGATGCCAAGCTTAGAGAAGCTGGGACTGGAGGGAGCAGGCTGTCGCCACCGTGCGCTGAAACAGGCTCAGAGACAGGTGCTTGCAGGGCTGAGATCGCAGTCACCATTGAGTCTTGAGGAAGAGCGAGGTCAATAGATTGACCAAGATCCTGGAGGATGGGATCAATGGCTGTCTGAGTCGCAGCTGGCTCAGGCTAACTCTGCGGCAGTCGACGAGAAGCATGGGGACGTGGGCGGATGCCGTTGTTACCTGAAGGTATGTCTATAGGCTACAAATTCATCAGTTTAGATATAAAGAGCTGGAGTCTAGCAGAAACTTACCGTGATTATGATACTAGGCTCAGCACTATCAGCACCTCCGGGCCTGGTAGTGGCTTTCTTGCTTCTGGTGAAAGCAGCCGGAGCTTTTCTGCGTTGAGCTGGCATATGCGATGAGAGAGGATGAGATGTGAGAGGCCGGTGGGCACTGCAGCTCAACGGGCATCGAGCTCACCTTTTATGCTGCATCTACCAGTGCCATGTATAGAAGTCCTAACCACAAACAGCAGCAATGGATTTCAGAATTATGTGACACTAGACAGCAACTGCCACAGATGACAACTCTAAATTGTTCTAAATGCTTCAGAGACCAGCGACGACGACGACCGAGAATAAGCCTAACCAGGCGCGACCTGTGAGAACGATCAACCCACTATCACGTGTAAGCGACAATCGTCTGACCTGCCTTATTTGGTGTCAAAAATTCTAATTCACCGTTTTACGGTGGGCTCTTTCACTCCCTCTGAAGCTCGAAATTTATTCTCCGACATTTACAGACATTTCTAAATCCTAAATCCCTTACGGAAAGGCATCCAGTATGTCAGAAAAAGTTTCTGAGCATTGCGATAAAGAATTATCTCAAGCCAGATCGCAATATGATCGCTTAGATTGCACACAGATTGTGACTCATCACAGCAGTTTTTTTTCTATTTTGATGGAACTGATCCCTCGGGATTGCTTGGAATAGACCAGTTTTTACCCCAATTCATCTTGATTCTGTGCGCTCAACACAATTTTGACTAGTTATCCCAATGTAGCAGGTGGATCGCAATGAGGTGAGCTGATCTCAATATAGAAATAAGATCACAGTACATTGCAATTCCCCTCCACCTCTTCCTGATGATACAGCAACATTCTGTCCTACTGTATGATACATAATACTGTAAATAGACGTATACTAGCTGCAGATAATATTGTGAACTGTCTCCATAATTTTCTAACAGATGTGCAGACCTCTACCTGGCACATATCTCTCACATATGTGAAATGAATATTGGTTCATGAATGTGATGAGTTGGGTGAGTGGCATGGACTCTGTCTGAACGGTATAATGTCTGTTCTCGGTCATGAGTTTGAATCCTGTGCTGTGCAGTATCTGCTCAGCCTCAGTTGTATCCATATTTTGTTTTTCCCCCCATGTTTTCTCGCTTGGATCTCAGTGCATTGCGATGCACCGCAATTCCGCGATGCCATCACAATTCACCGTGTGCATCGCAGAGCTGGTATCCAATTGCAATACTGGCGCGTAATCTCAATCAAGATGACCTTATCACAATATTTTGTCCCCTACCGAGTTACCTTGCAATAACAACTTGTATTTCAGGTATCTCAATACATCACAATATATCGAGACGCCCGAGGACTTTTTCCGACATAGGACCATTGAAGTTAAGAACAGAAAACAAAAGCAATGTATGGCATGACAGTCCTAAGGCTAGTGTCGATATGGCAACATGAGCACAACAACCGTGAACACAATGCCCCACACGAAGCCCACAAGGAGAATGTCACGCATGACACGGCGGTGCACAGCCTTGATGCGTGGATCAAGCACAACGCGCTCAGGCCCAAATATGTGTCCACGTGCACCCCAGCTTAGTGGTGTCCGCTCCCTCTCACTCTGGTCTCCTGTTCTGTGCCGCCAGAAGTGGAGGCGCCGCCGCCTGTGAGGGTGCGGGGGCCCAGGGTGGAGGCTAGACGCATAGGACATTGCAGAAATTGTGGAGGGCAAGATGGCTGAGGCAGTAGGAGCAGACGAGACAGGACATGAGACCGGCACATCCCATGCATCGTGATGACAGTAGACATATCCACATCCAGTGCTCGCTCCGCTGTCGTTGTCCCTATTTTTGTCTTTGCATGTATATGGACACATGCTTGATGTCCCATGTAAGTGTTGAACATGAGATGCACCAGAGCTATGAGGATGCATACATGAACGAGAGGGAGACAGTGTGTGGTCATCGGTGTCGATATGCAGCATAGCGATGTCAAGTGTGCATGGCACAATGGAGCCATGGTCATCGAGACGGTCAATCTTGCCTGTATTGCAATCGTGTGCTGCCTGCTGCCTACTCTCCTCTAGAATCTCATCCAGCGTTGGGTCGGAATCTGTCCCCACCACACCAAAGTCGTGGTCTGGGCACTCGACCTGAATTCCACCTTTCTGCAATGTTATACAATCTTTTGCGCTGTTGATACATGCCTTCGAGACTGAAGATTTCCGCGATCGAGGCCCACACACTGGCTTATCCTCCTCCTCACTGCAGCTGCCATGAAGACGAGCGTGACATGTTCTGGGTGCACAAGCTCCCATGGGTGCAGCTGCATCCCACCACGACCCCAGACTTCAGTACAGAACCTGCAGTATGAGAAGCCACACGTCAATAACAGCTACAAAAGATGAAGCACACAGCGCACCCTCGATAACCCGCGTACATCTGCATCCCGCCGAGACACAATAATGGCACGGCCCACAGCCTCCACTCGCGTCGCACACCATGGGAGAACACACAAGCCCATACGACTACCCAGCCGAGAAGGGTGGTGAAAGCACCATATGCCCACCAATAGACCTTCTTTTCCCACCCAATGTTCTCCTCTTGAAGCTTCAGCCAGCGCGGGAGTGAGGTGCCGCGCAGCGTGTCGAACGCGACCTCGTATGCCGGGAGGAGTGCATCGGGATGTGTGTTCTGTGCAAGGTGGCACTGAACACGCGTGCGCAGGAGCGCAGGAAGTGAGAGTTCCTGCGGTGAACCTGGAAGGAGAAAGGTGTGCGCGACGGCCGTGATCTCATGGCGGAAGGGCTGCAGTGTTGGCGCTGCAGGCGAGAGACAGAGAGAGGTGGGTGGGGTAAGGAGGCTCGTGCCCGAGTGTGCTGATTGCTGTGAGAGTGACGGCGGGCAAAAGTCTGTGGACAGGTGAGAACAGAGAGGGTAGTGGAGGCCCGGAGTAGTGGACATTGCGCGGAGGGACGAGGAAAGGAGCGGTGCAGCAGAGGTGGGGGTGAGGGGAACGCCTGAAAGCGGGTGATCAATGCTGTCGGAGACGGTATGGACGTCTTCTGTCGGGATGGAGTACGCTTGTGAATGCGGCCTGCTTGTGCGGTCGGGCCGGCCGTACTTGCTCTGGCAGATGGAGAACGAGAAGCGCTCACGGCAATCGCGTCGGGCGATGCGAGCAGGGCTGGGGAGGCCAAAGTCGAAGTGGTGGGCGGCGGGGCCAGGGCTGAGGCTGCGGACGTCGGGCGGGAGGGCGAAGAAGCGGTGTCGGTAATCCTGGTACCAGACGACAAAGCGGAGGTTCTCCGGAGTGTGTTCCTGGCCGTAGCAGTGAGCAACGTTCTGAAGAGCGGCGCGTACACAGCAGCCCGGGAGACATCTGAAAGGGTCGGACGGTAGCTGACAACAGATCTCTCTGACGTCGACCACTGACCCAAGTGCCTACAGCGACGACGATCGCTGCTGATCACCTGACAGTGACCAAGCTACTCGTCCCTTGTAACCGTCCCAACGCAAGGAGAACTCACCTTGTACATAAGGTATGCCTCAAAATCGGCGAGACCAATAGGCTCGCATGTGTCTCCAGAGAGGACATTGTCAAGAGTGATGCTTGAGAGCTGAGGCGGGAGGCGAATGTTCGACATAGCAGGGGGCAGACCTGTTGTTCTGGGGAGCAGCCGGAGAGCGCGTAGAAATGCGAGAGCGAATACGCGGACGGTCGATGCAAAGGCAATGTGTTCCGCGTTGCTTCAGTAACGCATACGCGCATAGACTACGGCTATAAGAGAGCGTGTGAGACACGTAGAATGTGCGGTAAGCGTGTGGGCGTGGGGAGGAGAAGGCGGTGGATTGAACAAGAGGCTCTGCTTGCCTGGTTGATCCCCTGGTGGTTGTAGCCCAGTGTGATGCCGGAACGGAAGGAGTGTCGAGGATAAGGGAATGCAGAGGATACCAAACCGCATTCGGTAAAGGAGATTGAGTTTGTTGGTGGCGGAGGCAATAATCACGGAGGACTGAGTGCAAACTGAGTGTTTGTGACTGATGGCGGATTCTGCTCTATACATTCAGTAAATAACATACTCTATGTGTGCGAACCTACATACAACACCCTGCGTGTCAAGTCTCTATGGCAATGGCAGTAGTATCACGAACCAATTTCCCATCAGCCCGAGTGCAATGGGGTGCGAGTCGAAGCATCAACGAGACTAGGACTACAGCCGGCAGCACCCAGTGTTCAGACAATGCAGTGTTGAGAGTCGAGGAGATGGTGTAGAGTTCACCGGTTAGTTGACTTTAGTTGACCGTCGGCACTGCCAGGCGGGGACAGTGTGATCGGGTCGTCCTCTTCAATTGATTATTTCGATGCAATGTCTAGGAAATTTGGGTAAAGATTCGGCGATATTATACCAGTCAACGCGTGCAGCAATATTGACAGCGACGACAGAGTCCAAAGGCGATAGCAGGGCAGCCAGAAGTCTGCTATACACGTACTTCGCGCGCTTGATCTGCGGCAGATGCAATCACGGCTTGACCACAACAACCACGACAGCATCCTCCTTCCGCTGTTCGTCTCTTCTCACTCTCTCTCTATCCCTCGCCCTCTCTCTCTCTTTCTCCCTACTCTCGGCAATGAGGCTATACACTCTACTCTCTCGACTGCCCTACTCTCTCCTAGTCACCTCTCTCGCCCTCGCCGCCGTCATACCAGCCGAGTCCGCGGATGTCGTCCTCAAAGTGCTTACTCCTGACGATTTCGATCAGACTGTCGCCAAAGGCGTATGGTACGTGCTGTCTGCGACTCTCGTTGTCACATACGTATAGCTCGGCGCAGGTTCATCGAGCACTTCTCTCCCTATTGCGGCCACTGTCGTCGCTTCGCCCCGACATGGACTCAACTCGTTGAATTGAACGAACAAGAAGACGACCCCGGCATACACCTTGCACAGGTGAATTGTGCGATACATGGCGGTACGCCTCGCTTCACTTCCTTCCCCCGGTCTCCGCCATGTACGTGGATGTCTCTGACCCTATGAACTCCATAGACCTCTGCAACAAACATGGCGTCGACGGCTATCCACAGATGAACCTATATCGCGACGGGCAGTTCGTCGAGACATATACCAGGCCCCGCGAGCTCGATATGCTCCGTAAATATCTCTCTGCGCACGCTGAACCGACCTCGGTGCCCTCTCCGACGCCATCCCCAACCCCGCTGTCGCCTGTCATCACATCTCCTGTCGAGGCCGACGAGGTACCTGTGGCTTTGCCCCCAAAAGTGTATAACCACGCCGGCATTGTCACCGTCCTCAACGAGAAGACGTTTTCGGAGGCGGTTCAAGAGGGTCACATGTTCGTCAAATTCTACGCACCATGGTATGTCATCTCCGCATCCACCCTCTCTTCTCCTTTGACACGCTAATCATTCTACCCTGCGCTCGCGACCTCCAGGTGTGGCCACTGTAAAAGGCTTGCACCGATATGGATCGAGCTCGCGGCGCAGATGCGCGGCAAGCTCAACGTGGCAGAGGTCGATTGCGAAGAGCATGGCGCAATTTGCAAGAGTCAGGGCGTTACGGGGTACCCCATGTTGTTCTACTATGGCGGGAATGGGAGCGGGAAGACCGAGTATACGGGTGGGCGCAAGTTAGACCAGCTCAAGGCGTTTGCAGAAAAGGTGTCTGGCCCGTGAGTTTATGATCAATCCTTACATCACAGTTGGGATGTGCGACTCACCGCCGGATACGTGTTTCAGGGCAGTGCAGGAGCTCAAGTATGAGGACTTGCAGGGCGAGGTCGCGGCGCACCCTGTGTTGTATCTGTTACTCCATCCTGCTACTGACTCTCAGTCTCTCGTGAGTCCCTCTGTCGATATCGGGTTGACTCTCGCTCGTGCTCACAACCTTTGGTAGCACCAAGTGACGGAAGCGTCACAAGTTCTATTTGGCTCTCCCCCGGTGTACTTCTCCTCGGCGCGCTCATTCTACGACCACTTCAACGTGCAGCCATCGATGGCCATGGTGCTTGCGTTCAAAGACCATGACTACTCTGCCCCCGCCGCGGTGTACCCCGTTCCCCAGTTCTCGCGTTCTAACGGCCAACAGGAAGCTTTGACGGAATGGGTACGTGCCAACCCTCTCCCCGCCTTCTGGTTGCACGAGCGCCAACTGAATCTTCTCGTCTCAAGCTCCTGCGCAACCGTCTCCCGACAGCGACGGAGCTCGACTCTGACACATTCCAGGATGTCATGAACGCGGCGCACAAACCTCTCGTCGTGATCGTCGCCGCCCCGCCTTCCGCGTCCGTGCAGGTCGCGCAAAAGGTCGGTGACATTGCACAGCGGTGGAAGGACAGCAAGACGCGCGGGGACGTCGTCTTCACGTGGATGGACGCGGATAAGTGGGGGAGCTGGTTGAAGAGCATGTACGGTATCAAGAGCAGGGCCGACGGTTCTCTACCAGTGATAGTGGCAGACCATTCAGTACGCTTCTTTTTTCATCCTTGTTATATGACGACGCTCACGAATACTGTTCAGCATCTGGTGTACTACGACGTTGACCAGCACGGCGAGACAATTCAGCTCAATTCGGCTAGCATATTCTCTACGATCAACGGGGCGTTGGCGGGCACGATCTCGTACAAGCACTCAGAGAACATGGTTGAGCGCTTTGCTCGGGTAAGTTCACTTGTCACACCATGTCGGGACGCGTCTTGACTCTGTTCTCCAGTATCTCAACAACAAATTCATCGTCATCGAATCTGTCGTATCACATCATCCTTGGGGTGTGACCCTCTTCGTAGTGGCTTGCTTAGGAGGTTTGATACTCTTCCTACGGCGGGTAATGTCCCAAGAGTCCGCGCTAGCAGACGAGCTCAATCGCAAAGCCCGACTCGATTGAGCAGCGCGTCGTACCGTACTGTAAATACGTAACTTAATTCAATATATTCTTCATACGTGCGACAGAACACTCGAGATGTATTCGCAAGCCGTCTAGCATATTACGGACACCGGTATTATTACAAAACGCTTTGGTATGAAACCGCGTAATATCCGCGTTGAGTGTAGAGATCAAGCAGTCCTTCGATATGATACACTGTAAGGGAACTTAGATATACAAGCGTCGGCGACAGTCGGCTATGATATCAGTAAAGACAGGCGATCATGAGACAGAGGAAGCCGAGGTAGAAGCCAAAGACGAGGACTCCGGTGTTGACGCCCACGGCGATACCGAATCGTCGAGCATGATGCCGCTTATGCGATTGTACACCGCAGCAGGGAACCGTCTATAGCAGTACAGTGTCAGACATGAACTGAACAACGACAAGAGCTGAACATACCTAGCTTGTACCCTTTCCAGAAGCGCGACTGCTTGTTCACGGTTACCGTTACCCAGCTCCGCACGGACCATGACCTCCCATGTGGAAGGCTATAGTAGATGTTAGTTATCATGTCACTGAAAACAGCAAGATATACTGACCTCACGATACACCGGGGCAGTTGTTGGCACGACAGTGGCGGTGACGGGTTCGTTGTCATGAGGGGCGTGGTTGTTGGGAGCGGCGACACCCTCAGGCGGATCAGCCAAGCCCTCGAAGATCTCGCGTGCTTTTTCGATATCTCCTGTGGCCGCGTAGCCCTTGATCAACAAGTTCGCTATGTAGGCGGTCATGTGGACGCCGTACGACGCCATTTTTTCGCTATAGACAGGGATGAGGTCCGAACGGCGGAGGGTGACGAGAACATTCATCAGAGCCTCAAAGACGACGGCATCCGGTAGTTGGGACTGCGAGCTCTTCGTACTGGGATGCTCCTTGATAGAGTCGAAGATTCCCACGGCCTTGTCGAGATCCTTACGGACGCATCCCCACGCATTGATAAGTGCTGCCCAATGCGTACCCTGAACGGGGACTTGAGCATCAGCGACCAGGCTATTGAAGGCCTCTCCCATCGCATCGGTATCCAAAGGTTCAATGGTACCGTAAGCATCGATTAACAACTGTCACAAATATATGTTATCTTCAATGTCATCTCTAGGGTGTGCGAATGGACAAACCTTGTAAGTGTGAGCAGTTGGTCGTACGTTTGCTTCTAGCAAAGCATTGTAGTAGTGCAGGACGCGCTCGCGGTCTGGTTTTGTGTGGGTATAAAGCTGCATCATCGTGTTGTAAGGAGGAACGCGTGGCTTGAAGTTGGTCTGAGTCGACATCTCCTGGAAGAGGACCTCGGCAGATTGTGCATCTCCTACTCGGCAACAGGCTGCTATGACTGCGCCGTATGTTACAGAGGTTGGTCGAACACCTCGTAGCTTCATCTCTTGGAACAACAGGAGGGCGTGATCGGCCTTCCTTGCCTTCGCGAGCTTGGAGATGGCGGTGTTGTAAAGGTAGATGTTGGGGCTGACACCGCGAGATAGGGCCTCCTGGAACAATGCCATCGCGTTTGAAGTATCGTCCGTAGTATCCTTTACGCATTGAATTAAAGCACCATAGGCGTCTGCAGAGGGAGAACCTCCTTGCTCCAGAATACGAGCGCGATGGACATGTGCACCGTCGGTGTCACCAGAATGTGCCAGTGCAATGATCATTGCGTCCTCCACGCCAAACCAACCCACAGACTGCCATTGCTTGTTGTCCTCCAGAGTGGCCAGTACAGCCTGAGATGCGCTATAGAGTGCGCGGACTTTGTCAACCTCTCCCAATCTGCCCAGCGAGTTGATTAGCTTGGAGATGATTTCCGGGGTCGGATACAAGCCCTTGCGCGCGCCCATTTCAAAGCGACGGAAACCAATAAGAGGAGATACTTTGGGGTTATTTGGATAATACTCGTCCACGAATTTGGCGTGATGAAGGTCGATGCGTACATGTTGAGGTGATGGGCCTTTGAGCTCTCCAGACACATCCAGATTAGAACCGGATAACTGGGCCGTCCCTACAAGAGGCTTGAGAGTCTGCTGCACGGAGGGGAGGTCACCGAACTGATCCATAAGGACATGTATATCCTGCGCATCGACCATTTCCATCGCAAGGCGAACCACCCATCTGTCCAGAGACTTGAGGATGCCGCGCTGTATAACGTCAACCATTATATCCAGCATGCGGACAGGGAGGTCACCGTGCCCCGTATTCGACTGTTTGATCAACGCTCGATCCACGAGAATTAGCTGCTGCCATTCGTCTTTCGTGAGGTTATCTCTATCTGCTGAAGGCGTCTGCATGTACGTCTGAATGTAATGGATATGTACCCAACGCGGCTGGGGCGCTCCTAGCACGAAAGCGAGCCTAGACAAGCGCATAGCATCCTTGAGGGTCCAATTGGACGGACTTGCCTTAGCGAGAAGAGTAGATGTCAGGTCTTCAACCAGGCCGCGAAGAAACTTCTGCTTAGGATGTGCGTCTGCTGATGTGGTTGCCTGGTTGGTCTGAAGGTCCGCGCGAACCAAACTTGCGTACTCTTCGGCCACATCGAGAGCACAGTCAAGTCTACCATGTTGGGCATAGACTTGACAGAGCGCAATGCACAGATCTCCAGCTATTGTAGAATCGAAGGAGGAGTACTCCGCCATCACCCGGACCGTCACTTTGCGGATCTCGTTCATGACTTTGTCGAGGTGGCCCTCATTGGGTTCGGGGTGTGCAATACGATACTGATGATATGCTCCTATCACGTCCACAAGGATGGTATGAGGTATCTGCGTCGGGTGGGCATTATTGAAGACTCGGATGATGTCGTCATACATGTTGTTCGCAATTAGAGCATCGAAGATGAGATTCCATGCTGTGGTGTCCGGCTGTGGAGGATTCAGGACAGGTTGAAACGTGTCCACGGGTTTATACTGCTGGCCGAGCAATTTCTGGAACCATGCCAATGCACTGGAAACGTCGTCTGAGTGAATGAACCCTTTGATGACGCAAGAGAACGTGGAGGATGCAGGTAATGGAACGTCAGCAATGCCGAAGTCAAGACCGCGGGGGCTGTCCATCATCTCCTCCAAAAGCTCAAGACCACTCGCTGGGTGTCCGCACCGGAAGTATGCCTCGATCATCTCATTCCAAACAGAGATGGAGCCCCTGCGCCAGGCACCGCTGTTCTCATCCACACCCAGACGACCAGACTGAGCCACAGTCCTGTATTCACTGAAGACTTCCTTGGCGCCTTGCAGGTCGTTGGTAGAGGTGTAGACGCGGATCAAGTCCTTGAATATGGCAGCACTGGGTGCGATGTCTCGTCGCTTCTCGAGATGTGCGTAGACGTGGATGGCAGCTTCCACATTTCCATGTGATGCACAAGAATGCATAAGTGCGCGGTATACCGTCAAGGGGATTTGGGTGCGCGGTATCATGCATGCAGCCTGGAAAAGAGTCAAAGCCGAGCCGAAGTTGTTCTCCGATTTCAGCTGAGCGATGCGTTCCTGGTCAAGGGAGCGGCTCGTTGGGTCGTCAACAAAGGCATGTCGACGCACCCGCGCCTCGAACAGCGTGACCGCGTGGTGAACTTCATTGTCTCGTTCCGCGAGGACCAGGATGAGGGTGGTATATGTCCGGAAATTGGGTATGACGGAGCGAGCAATCATCTGATGATACGTCTCCAGGATGTGGTGCAGGGGCTGGCCCGGTGCACGAAGTGAGATCAACGCCTGCAAGGCGGAATTGTACACAGCTGCAGAGGGAGGAGGGGTCGCGTCGCCATACTTCTTGACCTCTGCCAAAACTCGGGACACATCCCCGCTCGCCTTAGCTGCATTTATGTCTCTGAAAGCTCTTTCCTCCGCAGCTATTTCTTCGTTGACAGGTCTGTCTTGCGGAGAATGAGAATGCTCGGGAACCTCTCCCCCTTCCCCCTGCTTTGGAGTAGAGTCTGTATCAATAGCGGGTAATGGCGGAGCGGCAAAAGCGTGTCGAGCGCGAAGATGTAGCTGGACAGTCTTCAATACGCCAATCTTTCCGATCTGCTCATCCCGATCCTGTATACTGAACGAGAGGCTGGAGCTCCTTGACCTCTGACGACGCCGTGAACGCAAGGGGACGACGAGTAACTGTTCATCTGGGTCATCGAACGAGTCGACATTTGACGCATGGGAAATGGATGGGTCGACAAGCGTTGCTGCACGACCCACGCCCTACAGAATAAGTGGTTAACAGACTGCATATGCAAGAGCCAGCCAGGGACTTACAGTGTAACTGCTATGAAAACGGCTACTAGAGTGTTTAGCGCCGCCCGCGCCGGGACCGCTGCTACCCCAGCCCGAACTTGAGGAACCGGATGTGTTCCAAGCTCCTAGGTTACCAGCCGCGGAGGACGGGCCAGAAGACGTTTGTAGTTGTAGAACATTACGGATTGTCTGCCCAGTCTGGTTTTGTACTGCAGCGACCGCACGAGAAGTATGATGGAGGATCTGGTTAGCAACTTTGGGTAGCATGGCGAGGTCGTGTCGAGATCAACGCTGTCAGAGTATAACAAAACTAGCGAGCGATTCGATGAGGCATGCGGACGAGATGGAGGACGTAGAGAAAGAGGAGGTGACCTGGCGGTGCAAACCAGAGACAGAGTCCTTCGCCTCGTGAGATATTCGCTCAAGCAGTTGGGGCAGACGACGAGGCGCGACGGCTTGAAAATTACGTAATATATGTTTTATTTAATCCTGCCCCGACGTGACCCGAATCCGGGACCGGCGATAGGCGCTGTGTTACGTAAGTCATTCTCGCATAAGACGCGACTCGCGACTTGCTCATTACGCACATCTGCGACATACACATCTGCGACAATGCCTCCAAGACTAAACAAACGACAGCTGCGCGAACTAGAAGAGCTTCAGGCCTTGGAGGCCTCATCACACGGCGAGCAAGTCGACAGAGAAGAGAGCGAGCAGGAGGACGTGCAGGTGCACAAAGCCCCGACTGGCTTCACTGCCGTGAGTCTCACCGCAGATTTCACGGCATCCACGTCTCTGATCACTTCGATAGTTAATGTCTGCCGCTGGAGAGGACACCCCAAGTGAGGACGATGGCGTGACACATCCCTCAAAGTCTAAGAAGGCTAGTAAGCGCTCTACTGAGGGTCCCGACGTCTAGTCCAGCTAACTCTTGCATCCTAGTAGAAGAAAAAGAAAAAGAAGCCTTCTGGCGTCGATACACTTTCCACTCTGTCTGCGCATCAGCCTGAATCCGCGTATGTTGCAACTCCTTCCCCAGAACCTGGGCCCTCATCCGTCATGTCAAAGAAGGAAAAGAAGGCACTCAAGAGACAGAAGGCTAAAGCTGCGAAAGACGACGGCGACGATGTAGACAAGGCTCTTGCGGCACTTTCGATGAAATACCCTGAACTCAAAAAGTCTACTCAGACTGCCGACCATGCTATATCGGCCCCTCCGTTCATCTCTCTGCTTCAGGTGTCGTTGTCTCATCTCGATAGCGAGGCGGAGATGCGCAAGTTCTTCGGCGCGAAAGTCATCTCAGCATCAAAGGCATCTACACCTGGGCCTTCGTCTGCAGCCGCGCGACGTCACATCACCACTACAAAGTCTCATCTGACCCGCCCTCAACCTACGTGGTGGCCTGCAGCATATCGGCAGGGTCTGTCGTCTAGGACACTGACCGAGGATGAGATAGAAAACCGTTGTAAGAGGCACGGCTGGGATCACAACGTCCTCGGAGAGAAAGTGTGGACTGTTGAGTACAGTCGCAAATATCGGGGTATGACCAAAATGTTTATGCAAATGGTCATGTCTGGAGGTCAGTCCCTATATGCTGGCATCGGTCTGCGTTAAATCTGACGATGTTCAAGATCCCGAGGGCCTATTTCAAATTCTCAGAACTTTCCCTTACCATGCAGACACCCTCCTACAATTGTCCGAAGTCTATCATCACAGAGAAGGTCTAATTTCTCATCTGCTTGTCCCACAAATACTGATCGACTCCCGACCAATTCCTCAGAACACAGCACCGCGGCGGAGTTCATTGATCGTGCAATGTTCACATATGAACGTGCATTTGTTGGTTCTTTCAACTTCACGAGTGGGCTGAATCGCCTCGACTTTGATCGTGTCGAGAATCGTCCGTTCTTCTTGGCTATTCACCGACATGTGTCGTATGTGCTCTCCCACTCTCGTATGCGAAACTCTTGAGTGACATTGTCTTGATAGTGACCTTCAGCGGAGAGGCTGTGTACGAACAGCGTTCGAATTTGCTCGTTTGCTCTATTCTTTGGATCCATTCACGGATCCCCACGGGGCTTTACTTCACCTGGATTACTTAGCTATCAAGGCAGGCATGTCTGATTGGCTTCTAGATCTATGGGATGCCCAGTGTCACCTAAAAGATAAGTGGGCGGGCCGAATGCATGTACGCGCTCTGCCAGGTTGCGCATATGCTCGTGCACTCGCGCTTTTCATCAAAGAGGAAAGCCAGCAAGATAACGTTAGTAACCTCTAAAACGTCTTCAGATTACATTGATGCAGGTTCTTTAGGATCACGCGGAGAGCACAAAGGCACTCCTCGACGCAGTCGCGGCATTTCCATCAGTAGTGCCTGTGCTAGCGGACAAAGCAGACATATCTTTGCCCACTGAACTTCGCGGTCACCCGGCTTTCCGTATTCAAACAGACTCAATGTACGTTTGACTTGTTGGATCTAGAGTTTTGCTGAACATTTTCTGTAGTATTTCCCCCAACGAAGCGGAAACGATTCTGCACCTTCTTTCTCACTTGTATGCACAACGGTCGTTCTCGATATGGAAGGTCAAGTCAAGATCGACCTGGTTCTCGAGCACGCTCAGCGAGTTTGCCAAGAACCTTTCTACCTCGCTTCGATCTCCGACATCTCCTGTGTCGCCTTCACTGTTCCTCATGCAGTCCCTTTTCAATGTACCGTCACTCGCTTATTCTGTTTACCGCCATGTTATTGTCCTCGAAGCCTCGGCAGGCGCAGGACGGCTCCTCAGGTTTTTACCTCATGCAGTGACGTCTGGAAAACAGCTTGCTTGTGATCCACTGCCTCCTCCTACTCGTGTCAATGAGTATGATGCCGAGTTTTTCCAGGGCGCTGAAGACCCCTCGTCTCTGCGACCACGTGGGCGAAGAGAAGCTCAGAGGCTGCTGGAACGATTAGTCCCAGATCCTGTGTTCCGCAGGCAACTGCAGGTGAGCGTATAGAAAAATCACTGTGGGTTCTGTGCACTAATCATGATTCCAGGACTTTTTCGAAGCGCATCCGCACTTCGCGCAACGCTTCCCAGGGGGGATCGTTGAGTTTGCACAGATTGCGGGACAGCTGCCGGAGGAGCTGCTCGAGGAGTTGATGATTGCTGAAGTTGCTGCGGGGCAAGGTGGCAGGGGTATGCCGGGCCAAATGCCTGGGGAGGGCATCTTCGATGACGTGGCGTTGCAAGAGCCCGCGCCTGCGGACCCTCAGCGCGTGGATGCGGCCCCTGCGGAGAGGTTTCCAGGGGTGGACGATCAAGAGGATCAGGAGGAAGAGGGAGACGAGGTCGAAGAGGAAGAGGAAATTGCAGTATGTCCTTTTTTGTCGAGTGAAAAGATCTTGTGCTAATATTCTTTGTCAGCCTCTTCCCGTCAGGATCATACGCAACGTCTTCAATCGCCTTTGGAGAGGCGACGCAAACGATGCAGCAACAGAGTCTTCAGACGAAGAAGATGCAGATATCCCACTTCGAGACGATCAAGGTGTCGATTAAGTATTGTATATCTACAGACCGTATGGCATCACTATGTATACTAAACATGCAAGACTGAAGTTTCGTTGGAGCAATCCCCATGGCCAGAGCCCAAGTTTGGCAGTAGTCGTGCGACATGTGAACGCCGTGTGCAAGGGTGAGTGGTGTGCCATCGATTTCATCGATATCGATAAGTTTGTTCACAGGGGTCGGCTCAGAAGCACCGTAGCGACCGTCCACATGCCATGATAAAACGACGCCGTGTTCCTTTGGGTTCCACCAATCTTTCCTTCGTCCAGTCATTATGGGAGCGTCAGGCGAGGTCAATTTCACAGTGGGGACAGAGACGTTCAAGACATGGTATATGGTAGTCGGAGACCTGAAGTCGGGTGTACGCCCTCTCGTCGCGCTTCACGGAGGCCCTGGCGTACCACATCGCTATATCATCGCTCATTCGACTCTCAGTCAATCTTATTCCATTCCCGTCGTCTTCTATGACCAGCTGGGAGCAGGAGCATCCACGCATCTTCGAGACAAGCCAGAGTGTTTTTGGACTCCGGAGCTCTTCATGGATGAGCTAGAAAACTTATTGACCCACCTTGGCATCATCAACGATTTCGACTTGCTCGGACACTCTTGGGGTGGTATGTTGGCGTCAACTTATGCCTCTACTCGTCATCCGCGAGGGCTACGCCGCCTAATCATCTCAGACTCTCCTGCTTCCATGCGCCTCTGGCAGGTCAGCTGCCAGAGTCTCATCGACGGATTGTCGAAAGAAGTCAGGGAGGTGTTGGAGAAACATCAGACAGAAGGGACCTTAGACCACCCCGAATATCAGGCTGCGGTGCAGATCTTCAATACGAAGCACGTCTGCAGGGTTGACCCCTGGCCTCGAGAGATGTTGGATTCGTTCGCAGAGTTGGAGAAAGATTCAACGGTATATAATGTTATGTGAGCCACCTTATTGAGCTCCAATGTCACCACTTACTCAACGAGTCATAGGAATGGACCCAATGAATTCTACATCACTGGAACTTTAAAGACATGGAGTGTTCTGGACACGCTGCACTCTATAACACAGCCAACACTTATAATCAACGGACGGTACGATGAAGCGCAGGATATCTGTGTATCCCCGTTCTTCGAGAAGATACCGAAGGCAAAATGGGTGCAATTGTCTGAGAGTTCTCACACGCCATTTCTGGAGGAAAGCGATAGATACTTTTCAGTCGTTGCACAATTTCTTAGTTCGTGATCCTGCTAAGAAGTTTTTTGCTTGGTTTGTCGTCACATTCCTACCACAGTGTTTGCCATGTCTTTGATACAACATTCCTCGTATCTGCGGTGTGAATATCACCGGCGTCTTCCCAAGGGGTTGCAAGCGGCCGCTGACTCGCTCGTTCTGAAGTTTATCATCTGTGATGGTGTCGGCAACTAGCCTGGTACCTGTAATGGCACGGGTCGGACTATGGGTGTCCAAACCCCGGAATAAGTACCTGAAGTTGAACTCATCCAAGAGAGTCACCCAGGCTGAGCGTCGCAAGATCCGATGCTCTCGCGGTCAGTAACTGTTCCCCCAGAGCGCGAATACCCCTTCTATATCATGGCAAAATGCTACACGGTAGTAACAACCGGCGACGTAGACAGTCCAGACGCGCTGACCCTGTTGCTCCTCCACTCAACGAGCTTCCACAAAGAGATCTACGAGCCTACTCTGGATGAACTCGCTTCTCTGGTCATACGCGCTACCAGCACCGGTCGAGATGGCAATCATGTTGTTGTCAAAGAGGCCTGGGCCGTCGAGTGTCCAAATCATGGCGAGTCTGCGGTCCTGAACCGAGGGCTGCTCAAACAGCCTTGTTATGAAGAATACTGTTTGTCATTCCTCCGTATTCACTGACAGTTACACTTACACTTGTGTCGAACAGTCGGGTGTGAGCGGTATGCCGAAGCGGTATTCCATTTCTTGAATGCGAGAGATGTCGATGGTCAACCATACATAAACTGCAAACCCCAGCGGTTTGTCGGAATCGGGCACTCACTAGGGGGAGTGGCCATGTAGGTCATATCGCCCTTCTTGTCAGAAGTGCAATGGTAACCAGTGTGAAGTATAGCATTTCCCTTTCCACCGTGGTTCAGTTCGCTTCGTTGGTCGTCGTGGATCCCTTCCTATTCCCAGGACGCCTCGAAGACCTTAACATCTTGCGAAATCGGCTTGTCCGTAGCGCGCACGAGAGACGGGACGTGTTTCCGACGAGGGAAGCTGCTCGTGGATTTCTCGCTAAAAAGGGGTGGGATAAACGAGTGCTGGACTTGTATGTGGTCAGTCTGTACAGACGAGCATGACCCTCAACGAGACTCACACTCCGTCAGAACCACGCCATCAGGGAACACCCAGCGTGGAATTACCCACGAACGCCCTACAAGGGTTATAGTCTGGCTTGCACGCGAGAGCAAGAAGCTGTACGCGTGAACACTTGTCTATTCTTGCTTCTTTTGAAACTCACTACTAGACAGACTATGTACCGCGATGCAGATGGAGCAACTAAACCTATCATGAATCTGGACATAATATGTGCCAAGATACCGGTGCACATCATCTTTGGGGACAAATCAGATGTGATGTTCGTAAAGTGACGAGCTTCAGGTCGAGAAATTTTGACTCACTGTGTGTGGGCAGTCCGAGATATGTCCAAGATAATTTGGTTCGAACCGGCTCAATCTGCCGCTTTGCTTCAGTCACTTGGATCCCCGAAGTAGGTCACTTGGTGAGCCAAACGAATTATATGTGATAGCAATGTCCGCTGACAAAAAGAAGATACCGCAACACGCCCCTAAGCCTCTCGCACGGGTGATATATACCGCTTTGGCGCAAAACAGCAGATGGCAACGCCACTCGAAACTCTGAGAATACCTCAGTACGTCAACCATGCCTTATGGAACGCGGTGCTAACAAGAAGTTCAACTTCCACTGTGCAGTGCTGATCAATACGGGCAAGACTATGATCGCAATAGGTTGCATATGCAACGTAATCGATAGTAGGATATATATAATTGTTTGGAGTGGATGAAAACGGCTCTGAACGTTATGACGAAGCTCAGTCAATCATCTCATAAAGCGCGATATGACGACGTACTGGGAGGTAGCCGATTATGGGTCCGGTCAGTCTTCTCCTAAGACCACCTGCATCTCGTTTATATCATGAGAAGGGCCTGTTTGAGGTGACGACGAGAAGACTTCCGCGCCAGAGGCCAATGAATCAATTAGGATCGCTAATCGCGATTTGGTCATATTGGGCTCCTAGGTATGGTGTGAGTGTTTGTTTACTTGGCGATGTAAGAAAGTGCAACCTTTTGTATCTCCTCTAAGTCGCTCTTGAAAGCATCTGCGACGGATGCCATCCAAAACTTCCGGAATCGCTCTTTTAAGTCTTTCTCCTTCGTCTGATCTTGTGAATTATCACCACTAGGTAGAAACGAAGGGACTGGGACGGAGACCGGAGGCGGAGTCGGTGAGCGCGCCTTACGTGTCTGAATGTCTTGAGCGGAGGGCCGCCCAACCGGTGGCTGAGTAGAATCAAAGCTAGAAGACGAATCGGACTCAGATTCAGAAGAGTCTTCCGAGCTAGATGGCTCTTGTGTCTGGGTTTTTTTTGGCAAGGTCACCTTCGGCGATGGAATGTCTAGCGACGACGACGACGACGACGAGGAGTCCGAATCTGAAGATGAAGATGATGAGGCAACGCGCCGTTTTCGCTTTCGCGTTCTCCGTTTCGCTTGTGACTGCTTTCCACCTGCAGGTGCCATGGTCAGTCGCGAATGAGACGAAGAGATAGTAGACGAGTTGAAGCGTGAGCGGAATCATAGACGCCCAATTGTGCGCCATGTCCATGGTCTTCTTGGCGCTTAGCACTATAGCACTCGGTCGAAAACTGTGAAGACTCACGAACAAGCGAGATGAAATCCAAGACGGTAGGAGTACTAGGTCAGAGTGCGTTTTTCTATGAGATTTGTGCATCATGATATATGGCTAACACTTATCAATAGGCTTTGCCAAGAACGTACTTTGGCACGATGGCTCCAACTGACTCTATTTGCAGGTGGTGGGCAGCTTGGTCGTATGCTGGCCGTGCCTGCAGCTCTTCTAGACCTGGACGTAATATTCCTGGATGTCGGAGAGCACACACCCGCTAAGCAAGTATTCGCGCCAAAACACCCAGACAAAGCGCATATCAATGGCTCCTTTTCCGATCCCACGAAGGTCCGGGAGCTCGCTCGCAAAGTCGACGTGCTCACAGTCGAGATCGAGCACGTCAACGTGGATATGCTTGAGAGAGTCGAAGATTCTGTGCCACTGGGTGTTCAACCAAGTCCATCCACACTCCGAATCATACAAGACAAGTTCCTCCAGAAGCAGCATTTGCAATCGCACGGCTCTCCGATAGCCGAGTACATGGAGATCGAGTCCACCGTAAATTCGGTCCAAGCTGCTGCTGCAAAATTTGGCTTGCCTCTCATGATCAAAAGTAGAACACTTGCTTACGATGGAAGAGGCAACTTCACTCTTCGGGACCTATCTCAAGTCGAGGATGCACTCTCTGCGCTCAAGAATCGTCCATTATACGCGGAGAAATGGGTACCTTTCTGCTCTGAGCTTTCTGTTATAGTCGTACGATCGACTTCTGGCGAGGTTATCTCTTATCCTGCGGTCCAAACCATACACAAAGACAACATATGCCATCTCGTCTTCGCTCCTCTGCGAAGTCGCGACGCAACGGTTGCCGATCGTGCATGTTCCATAGCGCAGAACGCTGTGAAGTCACTGAAAGGTGCCGGCGTCTTCGGTGTGGAGATGTTCCTACTTCCCGACGGTGCGTTCATGAACTAGTCTGGTGCTCTCACATCGACGATAAATCAACAGGCACTATATACCTAAACGAGATTGCGCCAAGACCTCATAATTCTGGGCACTACACTATCGAAGCTTGCGAAACATCGCAGTACGAGAACCATCTACGAGCAATACTGTCATTACCTCTCGGCTCAACCGCCATGAAGGTCCCATCATCGGCCATGTTGAACCTTATTGGAGCATCGAGCGATTTAGATGAGCTGAAGACGTTCGCGCGGTTTGCGTTGACGATCCCCGGAGTGACCGTGCATTTATACGGCAAAGACGAGTGTCGCAAAGGGAGAAAAATGGGACACCTCACTATCGTCGCCGATTCCGACGCAGAGCTTCGTGATCGCCTACGACCACTCCTCGAACGCCTCCCGGGTTCAACCACTCCGGCCGAACTCGATCTATATGCACCACTGACACCGTCAGTGGGACATTCGCACTCATTCCCCTTAGTCGGTGTCATCATGGGATCTGACTCCGACCTCCCCGTTATGCTCCCTGCAGCTCGAATTCTAGACCGGTTCAAGATACCGTACGAGCTGACCATCGTTTCTGCCCATCGTACGCCAGACCGTCTTGTCGGCTACGCTCGTACCGCTGCTTCGAGAGGTCTCAGAGTCGTCGTCGCAGGTGCTGGCGGAGCGGCTCATCTGCCGGGCATGGTGGCTGCAATGACTGCTCTGCCTGTCATCGGCGTGCCCGTGAAAGGCAGCTCCTTGGATGGAGTCGATTCATTGTATAGTATTGTTCAAATGCCTGTACGTGTTGCATCTCTTCATTGTCTGGCAATGCTGACAAACATCTAGAGGGGTATACCTGTGGCTACTGTTGCTATCAACAACGGGACAAATGCAGGCCTTTTAGCCGTCCGAATGCTGGCGGTGGCGATGCCGGAATTGATTAAAGCCATGGAGGAATACATGTCAAGTCTCGAAGCCGAAGTATTGGAGAAAGTGGAGACATTAGAAAAGGTAGGCTGGGAGAATTACGAAGTAAAAAAATAGAGCGTTGTGAATTGCAGTGATCAATTACACTGCACAAATCGCGGAGCGATGTTTGAATATCGGGCTTGCATTCGATAGTTAGGCGTGCTTAATACCAAATTGTACCAGAGCAAGTTCTATAGGTCATTATTGTCCATGATACACAATGTGCCCAGCGCTGAACTCACAAATTCACTTTTTCGGTCTTCACGTCGAAAATATGACAACATCTATATGCAGCGGTATGTACGGCGGGTGTCCGCTGACAAAGTCCTCAGTATCGCAGCACATATACAAGAGTACTACAACACGACATAGCAGTCCGAGAATGATAGGCTTCGAGAATGATAGTACTAGCAGGTCATGAGATCGTGGGGATATATCGTCCAGATGGTATACAAGAAGAAAAGTCCAGGTTTTACTATGCGGTCGGCGTCGGCGTAGCGACTGTACCACCGCAGACGAAGCTGGTAGCATCCGCAGGGGCCAACCAAGCGTCTGGGTATGAGCATCCGGGCACCGGTGCAGGCGCCAGCATAGTGTCCTGCGCGTCGGCCCAGCCGGCCCCGCCCGTCGTGGTCGCCACCGAAAACGTGGCAGGCGGGAGAGTGGGGTTTTGGCTGACCAGGGTGTAGTGAGGGAGTAGCGTCGGGTTGGCACCGCCCGCGTTCGAAAGCGTGGGAGGGTACTGTTCAACACCGGCGATAGCGGTGGGAGCGATGGTGCCCGCGCCCGCACCGCCCGTCTGCCAGGACTGGTACGTGCTGACGGGCAGGTCAAACTCGACGGAGAGCGTGTCGCAGGTGCCGATAGCGTCTCGCGGGTCCTCCGGAATCCAGCCGTTCTCGAGACCAAGAGAGTAGGACCACATTGGCGACGACTCAATACCCGTCACACTAGAGTTGCCAATCTGACAGGTAGCAGGTTCGTAAGTGTACTTGCCGATAGAGGCATGGCGCGTACCTTCCATGTCCAGAAGAAATAACCAGGCATGTGCATAGCGTCCATGCTAGCCATCGTGAACGACTTGATGCCATCCTTCTGGGTCTGGTTCCAGTTAGGCCAGTCGTCCCAAGGACCGCAATCGAAAAAGGACGCATTCGAGCCAACGTTCTTCAGCCACTTACCGCACTATGAGAGATGGGTCAATATCAACCCAGTAAGGATTAAAGCGCCAACTGGGATGTTCCAAACTCACGTCATTGATAGCAGCACTGAACTCGCCAGTAATCGTGGGACCAAAATCGATATTGGACTGGTTGACTTGGAACGCACGACAAGCTGCGGGTGGCCAGTAGTCAATGGGCTGATCGAGTCCTCCACCAAAGGCCTATTATGATTGCACATATCCGGTTAGTTTGAAGGCATTGACGCTAGTTGATCGACACGTACTACGTAAGGATGCGTGTCCAGGACCAAGCGCTATCGCAAGCCCAAATTAGCAGCCGTCATCAGCGTGGTATCAGGACTACTCACGTCTGCACCCGGGAGGAAGTCCTTCCATGGCGTGAGACCCAAGAAGCCGTCATGCATAACAAGAGACGCTCCCTTGCCGATGCCAGTCTACCAACACACAATGAGCACAAGGACGCGATAACGGGTTAAAGATAGGCACGCACGATGTTGCGAAACATGTTGTACACCTCCAGGTAGCTGTCAAAGAAGCGGCCAGGCATCAGTGCATGGAAGCAAACCCGCAGCGGCAAACAACGGTCCCTGAAACAGAACCACGAAGCGGCGATAAGTGAAGTGGCCACTCACAAGCTATCGAGCACGTCGCGGCCGATGATGCCCATGAGGGGCTCGTTGATGGGTCCGAACGCCTGCACGACGGGCTCGTACTCGGGCTGGCTGATGAACTCGGCAAGTACTCGGACGTACTCCATCGTGCGCTGCGCATTCGCGACACCCATCGGGCCGTTGAGGAAGTTGATGGGGCCGAGCCGTCCTGAGTGATTCAGCCCGTTTTGGGATCCGGGCGCGGTGTGCAATTCGAGGTACACGCGGAGACCGTATTTGCGTGCCCACTTGAGTGCCTTGAGGGCGTACGTCCAGGCCGTGTTCGCGAGGAAGGGTTCACCAGGCCACACCTCAATTGCCCAGTAGGGCACGGGGAGTCGGATCCAGTTGAGACCCGCACCGGCGATCCTGGCGAAGTCCTGCTCAGTCTGGAAGAAGTGTCAGTGAATGAACCCGTGATTCTATGTGAAGAATGAGACCAACTTACGATGAATGTCTGATAGTGCTGCTCGAGTTGCTGGATGCCTCCGCCGGGGCTCGTGTCGTTCCTCATCGCGACACTGAGGGTCCATTCGTCGACAGCCTGTCCACCCGGTATAGCAGGATTGGGCGTGACATTCTGGTATTTCTCGTACAAGGCAGGTACAATGAAGGGCTCCGTGATGAGCCACCCACCCAAGTTGACACCTGTCAAAAATCATATTGAACAATACTGACACGGACGTTCGCAATCTGTGTACCTCTAATTTGATCCTGGCCCCAGACCCACTCCTCGTCGAGAGAAGGAGTGAACGACTGAGCACGGGCGCTATTATTATAGGGATTCGCGGGATCGTCCACCCCTAGTACCATCAACGCACCGTAAGCACGATGAACCGCCCATAGCAAGGAACTTACAAGTGCCGCCAAACTGGTTGATGTAAGTGAATGTGGTCCCGTCTTCCATGGTTATGACCGTGCCATTGCCACCAGTAATCGCGCCGGTGGGAGACTCTGGGTTCGAAGTTGCGGAAGGAGCGTCAGCAACTCCGTTACCGCTGTTGCCGCTGCCGCTGCCGCTGCTACCGCTCTTGTGCTTGTGAACCAGCGTCACTGGAAGCACGACAGCGAGAACGATGACGACAACTGCGATGGCACCAGCCAGAAGAAAGAGGGGCCAGCGGCGGCGGACATTAGGACCAGCGGCATCGGCAGAGGCGGCTTCCTTGTTCGCGAGCGGCACCTCAGAAGCGTCCTGCGCGAGGAATGGGCGGGAAGGGTCGGGGGTAGACGGAGAGATGAAGGAGTTGCGCGCGCTGGTGTCCGGTATTGAAGGAGAGTGGAGGTTGAACTGGGCAGGAGGCATCAAAGGGGTGCTGTTGGCGTCGTCGAGTTCACTGGGAGCGTAGGCAGGCCCACCAGCGAAGGGGTCGTTAAGGAATGACCCATGAGACGCTGAGCCGTCTCCCTGCACTTGGGCCATCGGGACGAAGTCACTGAGCGCAACGAACGGAGGCCTTGGGAGAAAGGGAGAGAGACGGGCTGTAAGTGCAGGGACAGTGGTGGTAAGGAAGAGACCCCGGCCTGAGGGACTCTAAGTCGCACGGTTGCATAAAGCCTGAGGAGGAGCGCTTGAGATGAACTTTGTTTGAGATGTTCGCGAGCGTGCCGTGCAATCAAGCTGGAATCAACTTCGTGCAATAGGCCGTGATCTCCCATCCGCACCGTTCTCGCGCTCCCGCTCCCGCCCATCATGCATCAACACGCGGTCTTCCCCTTGATACCCCTCGCGTGCCCTCGCGTGCGAGGCTGTGTGGGTCGCTTGCGCTGTGTTCAAGTCCATGAGTCGAAGTGCTCATCGAGCAATGAAATGTACCCACGAGCGTTGACAAGTCTGGCGTGAGCTTGAGGCTATGTGAACGACAGGTCGTTAGTAGCAGGTCTTATCACCACCCGATCATTCGAGAGCCATCCCATCACTCCACCGAGCTAGCCCATAGCCATGGCCTGAGGTATTCCAACTCTCCAACACCGTCATGGCGCATACAGCGTGACTATCTGAGTAGAGCGAATGCTCACATGGCCCTTTCGTTCTTATCTCCTCCATTTTCGACGAAGATTTTTGATTTTCGTACACGACCGTTGCTCGATCGCTTTCAGCGTCTATATATTGTGGCGTCCCCGGCGCTACAGCCACTCGAAACTCGCAGTACTGTACTCACTGGCACCACCGCCCTTTTGCTGCAAAATTGCCACCGTGACACACGCCTTTCTGCCACCAGACTCGCTGCAAGAGCTCTCGCGTGGAACGCACACCCCGATGCAGTTCATGTGCCCGCCTCCCCGCATACAACAACTCTGAGTTGATCGCGAGTCACGTTTAACAGGTCTGACAGCACCTACCAGCAGCCTGGGTCTGGTCATACCATTGTTGTGCAGCAGATGTACACGGGATACTATGGGGGAAGTGAGAACGGCTGATCGACTGGCGGGAAGGGCTCAGAGCCCTTGAGCCCGAGCCCTGAGCCTGAGCCCCGAGGATAATCCGACAGGGGCCATAGCACCGCCAGTGGTCGTAGCGCTGGTAGGCGCACCCGCCAGGGCGTCTGTTGATGCGCCACGCGCTTTTGTAGTTCATTGTACGGCGGCACCCAGTGGCCCATGCACTGTGTTGCGTCGCTTGAAGCAATCGGCGGCGTGTGGCATATTTCTTTCCGCATTCCATGTCATCTGTATCACTTTCGAGCATCGTCACTGCGGTAGCAGCTTATCCGGAACTGTCTACACTACGACTAATTTATGCTGTATATATATCATAGAGGACGAGCAAAGGGGACCACATGAAGCTGCGAGGGCCTGAGGCCATAGGCCACTGATGAGGAACTACAAGGGAAGGGTGCGGGCAAGAGCAAAGATAGAAGGAGCGGGACCACAGTGGCCATAGCTTGGCGGGAGTGCCACAGTGGGCGGGCATGAGGTGGTGGCCCATCGGCAAGGAGGGTCATTGCACGGCGGGACAAAGGGAGGAGGCGCGAAAACGCGACGCGCGCGCCGCATCACGTGGAGGTCACATGTTACGGGCGCTGGGCTCGGGCTCCCGGCTCCCGGCTCATGAGCCCCGAGCCCCCAGTCGATTCAGTGTTCTGGGGGAAGTCGCGTTTATTTTTCGTCCAGTGTTTATTCGCGGCTTTTTACCTTCCACATCGTCAAAATTCACCAAATTTATATTTTTCTCATTAGTAAAGAACATATTTCTTCGCATCTCTAAATTTATAATAAATAAACATGCGCATCTGGGGGCAGGCGAAGTGAAATACCGTCAAAGCGCTAGGTTTGTACCAGTACATGTACAGATCGGGGGCGATCGCACACAACTCCTGGACCCATTCTTTTTGTAGGTGTATTTACATACATCATTAGTATCCTGCATAATAAATCGGAACAAAATTTCGATGGTGTAGTGTGAAAGGACTGAAATAACGAGGAAAAGTGACAAACGCTTGCCGGCGGCTCGCCGCTTGTAACGCTCGAATAAACACTAGGGTCTTTCAACCGGACTCGTTCCGACACTCTTTTCCATTGACAGAAATTTATGAATAAATTATCATGGGTGCTCAAGATGTGCGAAAACATGTGTGACAAATTTTTATAACAATTACATGGTGTGGTGTAGCGTAGTAATACAATCGGTCAGAATTGGATAAACCCAACGTCCCCCATAGTATTGAGGGTATATATTATCTTGATCACAGGTCACGCCACTGAAGATAGACAAATGTCCTCATGATATATTGTCATATACCAAATTGGGTTATATATAGTTTAGGAAGCACCACTCATTTACGACAAATCAGTAAATGCTTCTCTTGAGATTTCTTACTGGCAGGTGTATTGCATTATGGACAGGCCTGACGTCAGACCTCCTGTCACCCTAAATTGCTTTATGAGACAGCTGAAACATACTAGGTAGGACCTGTTCATGAAATATCATTGATTGTGTTCATTTCATTATTGTGTCCTGCCCTTTGCAACACGGTATACGATCATCAGAGATGCAATGGTCTGTGAAATGGTGTATAATCTCAAAGTCATGTAGAGATGGGAAATCAAGCACAGATATGAACATGTGTTACAACAGCCTGCTGGAAGAACATATTTAGTGAATTGAGTTGCACATATAGTGCAATGAACAGTATGAGGAAAGCTACATAGAGCATTTTAGACTCAACAAACATTGCAGCAACTATCATATAGATGGAGCCCCCTCTAATTCCATAGATGAACTGCGGAGTTGTTGTAGTTCTAGGCACGCGCTCTCTTTACTCGCTATACCGACTATTTGATATCCCATTTCTTCATCAGCCTACTTTCTGTCAGTAACTCCCGTTATGGTACTTGTAGCTTATTGATCACTTGTATCCGCTGTTAGCTGTCGACTTATCGCTAGGATAAGTCTTCCCGCTATCGAGTCTTGACTTATTACCTAGTTAGGACACACAATAATTAATGTATAAAAGTCCTTGTATTTACGCTTAATGTCGCTATCAAATTAACCTGCGTTTACAAGTCTCACGTGTCTTACACACACTTGTTTCTATTCTACAATAGGGGTGAACTTCCATACACAATGCAAAATATATATGATAATCAGAGTAGTGATGAGGATATTGACTGCAAGTGAGAATTCCCAGAAGATAAATTTATTATTCTGGGTGTCTCTAGATGTGTTTGGAGCAAAAGAGAAGAGAACATCCCTACCCCCAAATGCTATTGCAGAATCAACACCAGTTTGTGCCAGCATCAATGTACTAAGTGCTATATAGAGATAGTATGTCAATAAAGCCTATCCAATTATTGATGAATCCTAAATCCTGACCAAACTCTGTGAGCCACAAGACACATGCAATATTCATGGTACATCACTGCAAAATGGGGGCTGCCTAATATAAGACAATACAACACCACAGCTGAAAATGTTTGTAAGAGTGGGCCAACATTGTGAATATAATGTGTACCAAGAGCATGTCTGATAAGAAACACAGTATCACGGAGACAATATCTGAGGCTTATCCAACCACGGCAAGAGTTTCCAACCTTTTAGTAGTCATTATGTTGTAGCTGTCAGCTGTCAGCTCTGCTCGCCATATTAGCATCTGTGTAATATTTAATGCAGAGAGGCCTGCCTAGACTGTGGTGAGGATGCAGACCAGTGCAACATATAGTAGGAGAGGGAGTTCCTCCTTCAGCCTAGATGGAGTGAGGTTGGAGAAGAGTAAAGAAAAACAATGGATACTGAGTGTGAAGATGGAGCTGAAAGCAATAAAAGTCAGCAAATACTTCTAAAAATTCCAGTCAACAACTTTTTCAGTCATTCTGTCACAATTAAAACAATTATCTGATGATGCACTTTATATAGAAGAAAATTGACACAAACCTCTGATGGTCGGAGTCAGCAGAACCCTGTGCATAGCTTAGGTATACCCTACCAACATGATGGAGATTGTAATGCAATGCATGCATGATATGATCATGATGTACTAGACTACAGGTCTTAGAGCTCTGAGTACTCTGATCTACAACTTGAGGGAAAAGATGACTAGATTATGATGCTGTCCATGATATCTGTTACAAACTGATTCCTTGACATCTGGAGTCAAGCTCATGAACTTAGTCTAGACTGATCATATGACTCATTAGCATCATGTTGTCACGTGCCAATATTGATTGGCACAAGGACATAGCCACAGAGCAGTGCAAGGATGCACAGCCTGCATGGCGCAAATATGCACAAATAATATAGGATCAACATCATGCCTAGTACAAATAAGTGCAAATAGTGCTTCGTCAGCCATTGTGCCTAGTCTAGCTCTAGCCTTAGCAATTACTAAGTGTTATATATTTATTTGTTCTTATTTGTTCACCATTACTCATCTCCTTTCTCTCGAGTCTATTCTGCCATTGGGCCTCAATCCTTATGTAATACTAGCACACTCGTAGTATATAAGGTGTTGCTCTATGTAAATTAGTTTCAGATCTCCTTTACTACAAATTACTATCATCTCACTGAGTTTGCAGTGTCTGCTCGAGTCCTGATCATCCCTCCCTTCCTCTTCAGATACTGGCAATGTAGCCCAGGCTCTCTAACTGTGAAATCCTGGCACAGTAGCCTAGGTGCTTTGACAGCATAAGATTGACAGAGTCATTGGTCTTCAGTCCCTCAACATCCCTGAGTGTAAAGTGTTCACTGGTACACGGTTGGATCCTGGCAACGTAGCCCAGGCTCTCTGACATCGGCAAGTCATAGGATTTCAGCACATGGCTGATCCTCACGTTCATTAAGGCATATCATGGAGTTTTAGCACACAGCTAGCCCTCGGTTTAGACAAGTCATANTGGCTGATCCTCACGTTCATTAAGGCATATCATGGAGTTTTAGCACACAGCTAGCCCTCGGTTTAGACAAGTCATAGAGCTTAGCATCACGGCTAGCTCTCCAAGTTCATCCATGCATGTTCAAGCACACAGCACGTCATAGGGCTCAGCATCACGGCTAGCTCTCAAGTTCATTTACATTTACGCACGTTCAAGCACATATACATGCATGTTGAACCCAAGGTCACAAGGAGCACATTATCAGTTTTGCCATACGTCTTAGTATTGGTTACTACTATATCAACGACACGCTGACAGCAGTTTCACCATATGTTTAAGTATTGGTTACTTCTACGTCAACAAGTTGCTGCACAGAGAGCTGATAAGTCTCATCCAGGACTCCAGAGTTCTGAAGTAGAAACTTAGTTATTTTTAGTCTGCAATTTTGCCACACATTGAGTGCACGTTGCTATCTTGTCAACAAGTTGCTGCACTGAGACATCCCTGTCTCAGAGGTTTGCCAGCCTCAGGTTTCCAGTTCCTTCCTATTTTCCGTACCTTCGACTCCAGTACCGACAGACATCAGGCCTTCACCCTCACCCTTCCGAAATAGCCCGACTAACGACGTTGATGAGCGGGCTGGGCGTGCTCCACGAAATACGACC